>CAUYRT010068162.1:0-18415 GCA_963574885.1 Lepilemur ruficaudatus | reverse complement strand
TGCACATGTTTTAATGAGGCCTGCTTCCATAATTTGAGGCCAGCCCTAGGTTTCCTGTTTAAAGTATTGGAGGAGAGGTTACCTTTGACTTTTTGTAATTCACAAGTTTTAAGAAGATACTTCTTTTTTTTTTTTTTTTTTGAGACAGAAACACACTCTGTTGCCCAGGCTCGAGTGCCATGGTGTCAGCCAACCTCACACCAACAACAGACTCTTGGGCTCAAGCCATCCTCCTGCCTCAGCCTCCTGAGTAGCTGGGACTACAGGCATGCGCCACCATGCCTGGCTAATTTTTCATATATATATATTTTTTAGTTGTCCAGCTAATTTCTTTGTATTTTTTTAGTAGAGACGGGGTCTCGCTCTTGCTCAGGCTGGTCTTGAACTCCTGAGCTCAAACGATCCTCCCCACTCAGCCTCCCAGAGTGCTAGGATTACAGGCGTGAGCCACCACGCCCGGCGAAGAAGATACTTCTTAATGGGGGAGGGAAAGCATGAGAGGCAGAGAGGCAAATTAAATTATTAATTTTTTATTCTTTTATTATAGAAGAGTTTAATACAGAAAATTTGCAAAATATCCCTCAAGCTCTTACTCTCCAAACCCCACTGCTTTTGAAATTTTGCCATAGTTCCTTGAGTGTCATTATTTTTTCTTAATGGGTAGTTGTAGTTGTGGTTATATTTTTACCCAATTTTATGTCATTCTTTCACTTTGCAACTCAAGCATTTTTCTGTGATGTTTTACATTTATTGCAAATATTTTTAGTAACTGCGTAATCCACTGAGTTGACATTCCAGTTTATATAAACCATTTTCCTGTCATTTTCATAGTAGAGATTCTTCTACTATGAGAACGTCTTTGCAGATAAAGCTCTTTCCAGGGTTTGGATTTACTTTTGTAGGCCAGATTATTCAGGATGGACTTTCTAAGCCAAAGGATATAAACAAACATTTTAGGGACGCTTGCTAGATATTACCGACTTACAAAAAGGTACTTCTGATGTACCTGGAAGTTGTAGCACTTTTGTTGGACCCTTGTGATCAGGGAGTCAGCCCATCAGGACTCGAGCCCAGCCTCAGGCCAGTCTCCTAGGCACCTTCACTCCTTTGCCCACTTTTTCCTTGGTCCCTTGCTCACTCCAGCTGTCATCTCCCGGCTGTGTTTGTTCCAGATATCTATTGAGGGCCTGCATGCCACATTAATTAATATTTCTTTATTCTCAGAATTTATATGATCTGGATGAAGATGATGATGCTGTAGCTCCTATTTCTACAAAACAGATGAAGTTGGCAGCCTCAGGCAGCTTTCTCCATCAGGTGGTATGGCATTTTATGTTTTCTTTACACTCACTGTGTGTGTCTGATCAGGTGGATGGGAGAGGTTGTGGAGAACAGGGTCTTTCAATACAGAAATATTTCTTTATTTGGATCATCAGATTTTTAGAGCTGGAACTAGTCCAATCCTTTGGTTTGGTAAGTGCTTAGACTAGGACACCCCGTGATTTGCTCACCGTCCCACGGCAAGTGGAATGCAGAGTTATAGCTCCCAGTTGCTGTGTTTAAGACACTTTAGGGAAAAATTCCAGTGATCCCACAGGAGGGAATCCCATTTTCTTTCCTTTGTGGTAGGATGCTCTGCATGCTCACTGACCCTCTGTGGTCAGCAGCTCTGGCTCCGCTCTTAGATTCTGGATTCCCTTGGTTGGTTGGTGTTAGCAATAATAAGCCTCACCTGACCTGTGTGGGCTCTGCCACATGCAGCCTGCCTGTAGGGGAAGTTTGCTAGGGTTGAATGCTGATCAGATGCCATGTAGAGAAGGAAAGAAAACAGTATCTAGCAGTGTCAGGGAGGTCTGTGCTGCTTGGCTCAGCCAAGTGACAGGCCCATGGGCTGCCCAGCCAAGTGCCTGTGGTGGGGACCTTCTCTGTTTTGCCTTCAGAGGCCCAAAGACTCATTTTTGGTCAACATTGAGTGCATGGTCACTACCCTGGTTAGTTACTCATTTACTCATCCCACCCTGTGCAGGAGGTACTAATATCACCCTAGTTTTATGGGGGAGGCAGCAACACAGAGAGGTTAAATAATCCTGCTCAACACCACCTAGTGGTTGTTGTAGTAGATCTAGGAATTGAGCCTAAGCAGTGTGGCTCTTGGGGCCACATGTGTAATCCCTATGCTATCCTGGCTCTGGAGACTCAGTAGGCGCTTGAGTGTGGAATCCAGCATGGGGAGGATGCTTCACCCAGACTTGGAGAAGCTGGTGAGCTTGCTGCACCATGCTCTGATCCGCCTCTCTGGCCACTGCATTACTCCTGCCTGGGTCAGTACCTATAAACAGTGCCTTCAATTGGCAAGACCACCTGCCACTTCTGCTTTGTGCATCCTTGGACATGTTAATACAGTGGAGTTTATATTTCCAAGGGGTCACATCTTAGGAAGTAGGGCGGTGGCTGTTTGTGATGATATGCACGTGCTATCTCTGCCAGCAGGTCCCTAGACAGTCTGGGAGCTGATGAGACCAGGTCTGTGTATGGTGCCTTTGCATGGCCAGAAGAGGGACCAAAAAGCTGGGAGTTCTGGGCCTTCTTAAAAATGGGTTTCTGTGCTCAGCCAGCCTGGAGCCAGTAGTGATCAGCCCATTGTGATAAAAGCATATCTAGGAATGAACTTGACCTCAAAACCTTTGACTTTCTGACCAACCCCAAGTTATAGGGTTTTAGGAAGTTGAATCGTGTCCGTGAGCCTGGGTGAGTTTTCAGGTCAGGGCTGTACGGAAGCTTCCTGCCAAGAGCTTCCAGCACTGGAAAGTGGCTTCTGTGAGCACATGCTTGGGCTGTTTTTCTCCCCTCCCAGCCCTTCCCTGTGGGATGTCCCTGGCAGCAGGCAACCTTTTTGGCTCCAGACTTCTAATGGAATTGGAGAGCTAGGAGGCATCGAGGGTTCGTGCCCTCAGCTAGTGGTCAGCCCCTTGGGTCTGCTTCCGAAGAGTCCGGGTCTTTGGCTTCTCACATTCCTTTTTGTTTTTGTCCAGGCTGGGCTGAACAGTTCCAAGCTCTCCGTGTCCAAGGCCCTCCCTCTCACCAAAGTGGTTCAGAATGATGCATACACAGCTCCTACTCTCCCCTCCTCCATTCGAACAAAAGCCTTGACCAACATGTCCAGGACACTGGTGAACAAGGAGGAAACTCCCAAAGAGCTGCCACCTGCTGAGGTGAGGTGAAGGTGACCACACCACTTAAGAGTCAGCCTGTGCTGGGTGGGTAATGTGCTGTATGTGCCCCACTGAGTCCTCACAACATCCTGTGAGGTTGGCATTGCCACCCCCATTTTACAAATGAGCAAACCAAGACCTAGGGACGCCTGCCCTCAAAGAGCTTGCAGGCTTGTGGAGACAGCAGACCTGCAGAGAGATTGCTGTGTCTAGTGCTAGGTAGAGGTTCTCTCTGGGGAGAGCTACTGGGAACTCTGAGGAAAGAGCACCTCATTCCTCATTCCACTTCGAAGCCTGGGAAGCTTTAAGCCTCAAGAAAGTGCCATTTGAGCTGAGTGAGTCTGGGAGCATGAGTACCATTCCAAACAGAGGCTTGGGGGCAAGGGGCCTGTGTATTCAGGAATGGGGGAGAATCCATGTCTTTAACATACAATAAGGGGGGCATGATGGGTGCTGAGGTCCAAGGGCCCAGTTGTGATGACTCTCAGTGGAGCTGTCCTCTGGGTCTTCCTGATTGTGTGCCCGGGGTAAGTTCTGTCCTGTGAGTGCATGCCCACTGGCTCCTGGTAACGCTCTTGTCTGTGTGGCAGCCTGTCCTCAGCCCTTTGGAAGGCACCAAGATGACTGTGAATAACCTGCACCCTCGAGTCACTGAGGAAGACATTGTTGTAAGTACTGTGACAGGCCAGAAATTCAAAACTCAAAGTGCTTTCTGAGACTCCACTCCCCCCCAACCCCACAGTTGATGACTTACCAGGACTCAGCATGTCATTGTACCAGGGCCCAGATTTATCAGAGCTAAAGGGTACACATGGCTCATGGGCAAAGTCTGGGGAAACCGGGTACAAGCTTCCCGAGTCCTCTCTAGTAGAGTCACACAGGATGCACTTTATTCCCCCAGCAACAAGTTGTGACAGCACATGTGAAACCAGGGGAGCTCATGAAAGACTTAGTTCCCTGGGGTTTTATTGGGGACTGGCCACTTAGGCATTCTTACCTGGCATGCACCAGAATTCCACACTCCCAGAAGGAAAGCAAGGGTTCAGCATAAGCCATATTGTTTGCACAGTTTAGGCGTGGTGAGCCCGTCTTTAGCAGTGGGCTGGTGGGAGCCTTACCAAAGCACAAGTCCCAGACACCAGCCAAAGGCCACCCTTGGAAGCAGGCCTTTCAAAGGCTAATAGGCCAGCTGTGTTCACTGTCTTCTGTGCAGCTTCCAGACCAGGGCCTGAATCTCAGGGTCAGGGGAGGTCTGTGCTGTGTGGGTCCTAAATGGGATCCTTTAGTTCCGCTGTGCAATATCTAGCAGTTCATATTTTCTCGTGAGTCTTTGGAACTTCCTGCTTCCATTGGGGTTTTTACATGATGATTCCAAAGTGAAAGGAGTGAATAGATGGGTGGTGTCTGCCTTCCTAGTCCGTCCTGTCCTACCTATGGGCAAAATCTAAGCCAGGTGCCTGGCGACTAGGGCACAGATGCAGCTAAGACTTCCTTTTCAACCTCATTTTCACTCGGGCACTCCAAAGAGCCATTTGTTTAGAGATCCACACACCCTTTGAACTGTCAGATCACAAAATGAATGCAACTAGAGAATGCAGCCTCTCCCTGCAGCTGAGTCCTGGGTTCTATAACAGCCCACACTGGCCATCACATTTAAGTCTTAATTGTGAAACACACAAGCGCTGTGTGATTGGTTTGGAATTAAGCAGGCTCAGTGCCATGAACAGCACACGTGAAAATGGAAATTGCAGCCTACTTTGTGTAATACTTGACAAGTTATAAAGAACTAAAACTTTTTTCTGATTATAAAAGTAATAACAGCTACCATTTATTGAGCACTTACTATGTGCCAGATGCTTTATGTGGAATATTTGAAAATGTATAATAGTGGAAACTAAACACCCATCATGATCACCACTCAGAGAAAATTGCCAATAATAATCCTCACTTCTATTCTACCCAAATAGGTAATGTCCAGAGGACAACAGGAATAAAATTGGGATCACATGTAGTACTTAGGTCAGCCTTTCATATCGCAGGTTCCACAACCAACTGTGGATTGAAAATACTCGAATAAGAAAAAAATGCCAGATGTGGTCGCTCATGCCTGTAATCCTAGCACTTTGGGAGGCCAGGGCAGGAGGATCACTTGAGACCAAGAGTTTGAGACCAACCTGGGCAACATACTGAGACCTCAACTCTACCAAAAATAAATAATTTTAAAAGGTAAAGAAAGATGCACACTAACAACCGTAAAAAGTATTTTTTTAAAGAAAAAATATTTAAATAAAAAATAACAATTCAACAATGAATAATACAAATTTAAAAACCAATACAGTATAACAACTATTTAAACAGCAGTCATATTGTATTAGAGATGATTTAAAGTATACAGGAGGGGCCAAGCATGGTAGTTCATGCCTCTAATCCCAGCACTTTGGAAAGCTAAAGAAGTGGGGTGGATCACTTGAGATCAGCCTTGGCAACATAGTGAGACCCTGTCTCTATAAAAATTTTAAAAAATTTAGCTTGGCATGCACCTGTCATCTCAGCTACTCAGGAGGCTGAGGTGGGGAGGATAGCTCTAGCCCAGCAGTTCAAGGATACAGTGAGCTATGACCATGCTGCTGTACTCCAGCCTGGGCAACAGCGAGGCCCTGTCTCTCCCCCTTCCCCCAGTCAAAAAAATGTGTGGGAAGGTATGTGTAGGTTATATGTAAATACTATGCCATTTTATATTAGAGACTTGAGCATCCATGGATTTTAGTATCTGTGGGGGCCTCCTAGAACTAGACCACTGTGGGTACAAGGGATGACTATAGTTCCATGCCTTGGTTTTGATATTTAACATTTTCCCCGTTATCATTAGAAACCATTTCAAGGACCTTTTCATAAACCTTCTCTTTGCCTTCCCTACAACCTTGTGAAAGGCAGTTGTACGTGGGGAAATGGCTTGAGTGCTAGTTGACCTCTGTTGTCTGTCTCCATGTTACACTCCCTCTCTGGCCTCAGTCTCCTTGCCTGTAAAATGAGGAGGGGATTGGAGTTGATTGTTTTTTTTGTTTTGTTTTGGGTTTTTTTGAGACAGAGTCTCACTCTGTTGCCCGGGCTACAGTGCTGTGGCATCAGCCTGGCTCACAGCACCTCAAACTCCTGGGCTCAAGCAATCCTTCTGCCTCAGCCTCCCGAGTAGCTGGGACTACAGGCATGCGCCACCATACCCGGCTAATTTTTTTGTATATCTTTTTAGTTGGCCAATTAATTTCTTTCTATTTATAGTAGAGACGAGGGTCTCGCTCTAGCTCAGGCTGGTTTCGAACTCTTGACATTGAGCGATCCTCCTGCCTCAGCCTCCCACAGTGCTAGGATTACAGGCGTGAGCCACCACACCCGGCCTGGAGTTGATATTAATGTGTAAGAGCACTGCCTTAAAAATTATCTCACGTGAACTTTCCAGCAACCCTTGGGGAAAAGTCCTTTTTATTTTCAGAAGAGGAAAAAAGCCTGGGGGAAGTTAAGTAACTTGCTGGAGATCACACAGCTGACAGGAAGCAGAGCCTCAGGGATCAAATGTGGGTTCATCTGACTTAGAGTGACCAACTGTCCGGTATTGCTAAGGACTCTGCTGGCCTTACCACTCCAAAATCCCATGTCCTAGGAAACCCCTCTCTCCAGCCAAACCAGGACTATTGGTCACTCTGGGTAGAACTCCAGAATGTGTATTTTTACAGAGCCAGGTGACACATGAGCATCGTCTTTGACGAACCTGCACATTCATTCTCATGACAGAGCTCTCTTGAGAAAAATTCCATAACTGTTACCGTATTGAGGTGGGTACTGAGGACTTTGGTGGTGACTTGCTGGGAGGACACAGTTATGTCAAGGCTTGTAAGCCCAGACCCGTTTCTCAATGCCAGCACAGCTTGTCCATCATCTGGTTCTGTGTTGAGGCCTGTGAATGTCTCAAGAGCACCACCTAAAACAGCTCCCCTGAAATCTTGGGCACAGGGCATGTTTAGCCCAGTGTAGCCACCCTAGAGCCCTTGGAGTGTGTGTGAGCGGTAAGCAGCCAGAAATTCCTCTCAAATCCCAATTCCTCTTGTTCTTTGCAGGAGCTTTTCTGTGTGTGCGGAGCCCTCAAGCGAGCTCGGCTGGTCCATCCTGGGGTAGCAGAGGTGGTCTTTGTGAAAAAGGATGATGCCATCACTGCATATAAGAAGTACAATAACCGGTGTCTGGATGGTAAGTTAGGGAGAAAGCAGCTTCCTTACCTCCTACTCCTCTCTCCACTTGCTGTCAGGCAGCAAACCTTCCTCTGAGATGGGTGGAAGGATGTCCTCGTATAGTCACCCTCTGGGGCCTTCTGTGCACCAGGTACAGGCAGGGGTGTGCAGTTTCCGAGTGGTGCTGAACTGTGGGTTCCACAGGGCCCTGGGTTTTAACCCAGTCCTCGACTTAAGTCCAGCAAGAAGGAAAACATCGTTTCTCTGTAGATGGTTCTCTTAAGGGGTCTTGCCAGGGAAGCCAAAGAGCCACAGCCTTCTCTTCCCCTTCAGCTGTTGGTCTGTGTAGGACAAAGGTTCCTCCAAGGCCTGGAGCTTTGTCTGAATGTTGGCACCTAGGTGAGCTCTGCTTCTAGTAGTAAACTGCTGACTTTGTTGAATTCAAATTTGTATTATGCGTCTCAGGACAGCGTGTAGAGAGTAACTCTGTCTGCCCTGCTCCTTCTTTCCATTGATTTGTTCTTTTCAGTATGTATTGAATAATATGTAACCGTGGGCCAAGGCCCTCTGCTAGAAGTGGGGAAGCAGAGAGTAATAAAAATAATAAAACATGGTGGCTCACGCCTGTAATCCTAGCACTCTGGGAGGCAGAGGCAGGAGGATCGTTTGAGCTCAGGAGTTCGAGACCAGCCTGAGCAAGAGCGAGAGCCCGTCTCTACTGAAAATCAAAAGAAATGATCTGAACAACTAAAAATATATAGAAAAAATTAGCTGGGCATGGTGGCACATGCCTGTAGTCCCAGCTACTCGGGAGGCTGAGGCAGGAGGATCGCCTGAGCCCAGGAGTTTGAGGTTGCTGTAAGCTAGGCTGACGCCACAGCACTGTAGCCTGGACACCAGAGAGTCTGTCTCAAAAATAAATAATACAACAGAATACTAAATAAAAGACCTGGACCCACGTCTAAATGTTGGCACCTGGGTGAGCTCACCTGGAAAAGTCAATGGTTTGAATTTTTCTGATAGCTAATGTTGAGCACTGTTTTGTGTGCTTTTTGGCCATCTGTGTGTCTTTGGAGAAATATCTATTCAGAATCTTTGTCCACTTTTTAATTGGGGTTTGTTTTTTGAGGGGTGGTTTGTTTTTGTTTGTTTTTTAAGAGACGGGGGTCTTGTTCTGTTGCACAGGCTAGAGTATAGTGGTATGATCATAGCTCACTGCAACATTGAACTCCTGGGCTCAAGTGATCCTCCTGCCTCAGCCTGTGAAGTAGCTGCCTGCCACCTCACCCAGCTAATTTTTTAATTTTTTGTTCCAGTCAGGCTGGACTTGAACTCTTGGGCTCAAGCAATCCTCCCACCTCAGCATCAAAATATGGAAATTATAGAGCCACTGTGCCAGACCTAGTTGTGTTCTTTTTTATTATTGAGTTGTAAAAGTTCTTTGTATAATCTTGATATAAGTCTCTTATCAGATAAATGATGTGCCAATATTTTCTCCCATTCTGTAGGGGTTTTTTTCCCCCTCACTTTTTTAATACAGTTGCGTGCTGTATTTTCAGTCTACAACAGACTGCATATACAACAGTGATCCCATGAAATTATAATACAATATTTTTACTGTCCCTTTTCTGTGTTTAGATACACAAATACAATTGCCAGCAGTATTCAGTACAGTAACATGCCCTACCAGTTTGTAGCCTAGAAGCAGTAGCATTTAGCCTGGGTGTGTAGTGGTCTGTACCATCTAGGTTTGTGCAGGTGCACTCTGTAATGTTCATGCAGTGATGAAATCGCCTAACAAAGCATTTATCGTAATATATCCCTATGGTTAAAGGACACATGACTGTATGTGTATGTATAGCTATCTGTTTTCCTCTAAGCATTGCTTTAACTGCATTCCATAAGTTTTGATATTGTGTCTTCATTTTCATTCTTTTTTTTTTTTGAGACAGAGTCTCACTCTGTTGCCCAGGCTAGAGTGTCGTGGCGTCAGCCTAGCTCACAGCAACCTCAAACTCCTGGGCTCATGCGATCCTCCTGCCTCAGCCTCCCGGGTAGCTGGGACTACAGGCATGCGCCACCATACCCGGCTAATTTTTTCTATATATTTTAGTTGGCCAATTAATATCTTTCTATTTTTTTTTAGTAGAGATGGGGTCTTGCTCTTGCTCAGGCTGGTTTTGAATTCCTGACCTTGAGCGATCCTCCTGCCTCGGCCTCCCAGAGTGCCAGGATTACAGGCGTGAGCCACCGCGCCCGGCCAAACGTGCATACTTTTCACTGAATTTGATAGCGTACACGTTTTCCCTTACTGCTTCACAAGTTTGGACAGCTTCACACTGAGTGCAGTGTCTCTCTCACTTCCATTCTCATCTCCTCCTGTATGAAGCAGAGTTTGTTACCACTTTGTTTCTTAGGGCTCTTATTGCTCTTTGGGGCAATTGTTTCCTTACACCCTAGGCTTTTCTTAGTGTCTAGACTTGGCTGAAATTTGGCAGCCCTGTCCCTAGCTGTGGAGCCAGAGCTGTCTGTGTTGGGTGCTTAGAGCCTTTTCTTCCCTTGGTTTTTCAGGGCAGCCTATGAAGTGCAACCTTCACATGAATGGGAATGTTATCACCTCAGACCAGCCCATCCTGCTGTAAGTTCCGAAGGCAGGTGCTAAGGGTGGGGTGGGCCGGAGCCTCTGCTTGTTTACTGTGCACGGGCGTGTCTGAATTCGCAGGGTGAATGCCTGTGTCACGGCTCTCCATCCCAGTTCCTTTGTTCTCGTGGCAGCTGGGCATGCGGGTGCTTGAATTTAACCAAATTGCTTTGCTTTGTCACTTTCCCAGGGCTGACCCAACAATGGCTAGCATTATGGCCTCGTTCTCAGACTTGCCATTTAAAAACACCTGAGAGCAAAGTGGAGCACAGGCTGCTCTTGTGCCTTTGCACAGCTGTGTGTACCATGCAAGTGAGCAGAGAACTCCACCTCCTGTGACTGAGTGATGGGGACAGTGCCAAGTGCTACCCGTTGTTTTGCTTCTCAGTAGGGCTTTTTTGGGTTTTGGTGTTTTTAGACACACAGTCTCACTATGTTTCCCAGGCTGGTCTTGAACACCTGAGCTCAAGCATTCCTCCTGCCTCAGCTCCCCAAGTAGCTGGGTCTATAGGCATGTGCCACTGCACCCAGCTCCCTGCACCTCATTTTGTTAACGGACACCTGGGCATGCATGCCTGGCCTGGGACTGAGGACGGTTTTGGAGCCTGAGATGCATAAAATGTGGAGACTGGCAAAACATCCTTGTCTGGATAAGGAGACAGATACCCAGGGAGGAGGCTGGCCTTGCCCGGGTGGCTGGGGTAGTGTGGGTCAAGCCTCGAATAGCTTTGAGATTGAGAAAGACGAGGATTTGAACCCTGGGTGATGGCTTAGGTGATTTGGATGAGTGTCTTAAACTATGTTCCAGGAATAAGTTGTATTCTCAAAAAGTTTCTTAGGGTTTTGTGACCTAATGAATTTGGGAACTTGGGCTTCTCAGATTATGTAATATGCTAATGTGTGTTACAACCCAGGAGGAACATGCAGTGTTCCTAAACTTAAAACCGCAGAACACTGAGGGTTGCATCTCATCGGTTAATAAGAACAATCAGTTTGTTACGAGATGAGATGAGATGAGGGGTGCAGAGAGTGCCACACTCAGTGCCTTGCCCCTACGGACGCACAGCGAGGGTGGGTCCTCTCCCCATCTAGGGAAAACAGACAAGGACTTGGACTCTTTTCTGCTCTCCACAGGCGGCTGAGTGACAGCCCCTCAGTGAAGAAGGAGAGCGAGCTGCCTCGCAGGGTGAATTCTGCCTCCTCAGCCAATCCTCCTGCTGAAGTGGACCCTGACACCATCCTGAAGGCACTCTTCAAGTCCTCAGGGGCCTCTGTGACCACACAGCCCACAGAATTCAAAATCAAACTTTGAGCAGGGGAGTGAGGCAGCCAGAACGGGGGCAGAGGAGGGTGGCTCTGTTTCCCAAGGCAAAGCTCGTGACCAATGGGCCATCGGACTGGAGACCCGAGTGTGGGAAGGGTTGCTGGGGTAGAGAGCTTCCTCGCTGGATGGGACCTGCCTTTCTGTGTTGTTCTGCCCTGTGCTCTCCTGTACGTTAACAGTTCCGTAGTGTGTGTTTTCTCCTCTCCGCCTCATCACCAAGGTAGGCTTGTGTTTCTCAGAGTGTGCCTCCCCCAGCCTCAGCCCCGAGCTGACTGCTTATCTGGAAATGGTACGCTAAATTCTCTGGGTGACTGTCTTGTGGCCCCAAGGGATGTGGGGCGGGAGCTGTTTGAAGGACACTGCTTTTTCCAGGGACTGAGGGGTTGCCTTTCCTTTCTGGTTTTTAAGCTTTTCAAACAAAGGAGGGAATGGAAACGTCTGCTTTCCTAATGGGAGCCAGGTCTGCTTAAGAGCTGTGCCGCTCACCCACCTGGCAATCGGTGGAGGGGGCATAGCTGGGGATCAGGTCACAGGCCTCTTTTCCTCTCACCACTGGCTCCAGGCCTGGTGAGGTGCAAGGGCAGGGTGAGGCGCTGCTCTGGTAGGGAGCGTGCACCCGCAGCTCTTGGTTTGGAGAGCCTGCGCTGCCTCACCCTACCCAGAGCAAATTCTTAAGAGTCCATGTTTCTGTTTTCCTTGAGTTGTGCTGAATGCCCCACGCCAGTTCTCTTGGCCTTCTGGGTGTCACTGCGGGGAGGGGCTTGCACTGTAACTCTCCCAGCTCTCGTGTAGCATGGCGCTCTTCACGCCCTGGTTTTGGTGCAAATGGCAGCTCCCTTCCAGTCTGGCTGCACAAAGGTTCCGCCTCCCATTCTGCAACACTGGGTTTGGGGGACTATGTGACTGGGAGGTGCTGGTGTGCTCCTGGCTCTTCCTTTCTGGCCTCAGTAGTATACAGGTCAATAGTCAGGATGGCAGGAGGCATAAATCCAGCTGCCACCAAGGGGCATTGTCCCCACTTTTGTGAGTGACCCATCCGTCCATGCAGAGGAGTAATTTCCTGCCTTGGGGGGGTGTGGCATGGGGGAGGGGGTACGTTAGGGGACTGTTTCCCCAGCGTGGGGCAAAACTATAGAACCCAGGGACAGTCCCTGAATACCCGGGCAGCATTGCTGAGAGTGTCATTTAGCAGTCCCCTGCTGGTTTGTTGGGACTGTAAAGGGAATTCAGACTGGTGCCGAGCAGAGCAGGATTCTGGGAGCTCTACAGTCAGCAGCAAGTGCTGTGGAAGGCACAAGCCGAGAGAGTACAGGGAACTTGAGACATTGAGAGCCTCTCAGGACCTGCTTGAGGCCGGCCCAGTGAAGTAGAGCTTAGGAACTCGTGTTTCCACAGTTACATCTGCCAGGTGGGAAGGATCCAGAGTTTGAGCCCAGCTTTAGTCGTCAGGCTCTGAGGCTGCCTGGGCCGAGGAGGTTCAAGGAGGGCCTGATGGTGCTCCACTCTCTGGCTCTTTAAAGAAAGCCACAGTTTTCCTCTTACCCACTTCCAGTGGGTACAGACTTCCTTCTCTTTAGCAGCTGGAAGACATTCCTCCCACGCTTTACCCTTCCTGGCCCAAGAGAGCGCCCCAGAGGCAGTAGGACCTGACTTCTCAGGTACTGGGAACAGTCGGGTCACTGCCTAGACACGGCTTAGAGAAGGGCTGCTAAACACCCTGCCCAAGAGGCATCCCCCTCCTCCCCCCGTGCTGCCTGGCCATCTGGGGCTCAGTTTCTGGGTGACCATATGGTACGTTGACGGGGGAAGGGGCCTGTTTGTGCCTCTGCTCAAAAGCTGTCATCTTGGGAAACAGGGAAGAGAAAGCGGTGGGCCAGTCCTGTGTCCTTCACCTCCCGCTCCCCTACACTACCTGTCTGTGTCTCGTTCAGAAGGAGAGGAAGAGGCATTAAGGGATGGAGGGTGACTATGTATTACTTATCCATTTCTGAATAAATGTTTGTTATTCCTACCTTGGAGCTGTCATTTCTTAAAAGGTTGTGTTAAGTGGCCTTAGCGGGACTTGGCACCAGCAAATGGGAATTTATCTCGTTTTACTGTGACCTTGGGCATTTACTGACAGGACTTGCTGGACCTCAGCCTCTGCAGCTGAGAGACTGGTCACTGCTGTCTGTGCAAGCACCTGACACAGGGATGCAACACCTCCTGGGCCTGAAGTGCCTCGCTGGGTATTAAGAAGATGGCACAGAGCTAGGCAACTGTTCACAGGGAACAAGGCAGCCAGACTATGGGCCTTTGCTTTGGTTTGAAGAAGTTACACTCATGGGTGTAATTTACCTCCTGAATGAACTATGCAGTAGAAAAGATGAGATTAGTTATAAATGGTTGGTTTTATTATGGTTCCACCAAGCACAACCCTGGACATTTTGTGTAAAATGAGCATAAAACTGAGAGGTGGGAAGAAGGCAGTCTGCCTGGGGACCTCACATATCCCAAAGTAGGTGTGGGAGAAGCCGGAGCAAGGGCAGAGTGGCAGCCAGGGAGCATGGGCCCGCCGGGCTCTGCAGTGAGGCTAGTGGGCCAGGGTGTTTCAGGGCCGTAGCAACTGCCACTGCTTGACTGCTATGATCAGAGGAAGATCGAAAACAAGTGAGCAGGAAGCCAATGCCGGCTGCTAGTGGGAAATCCCAGCCCCGCACCCAGCTTCCAGACCTAAGCCCACCTTAGACGCAGGGGTCACTGTGTGAGAGGGAGGCTGGGTCCCCTTGAGAAGAACCCTGTGATACCACAGCAGATATTTGCAGTAGCAATACCCCAGTCCCTCCCCACAACAGTCATTTCCAAGAAGTAACTGCACCTGGAAAAGGAGAATGCTAGATATTTCTTTTTTTTTTTTAATTTAAAATTAAAAACATTTTAAGTCAGGGAATTGAACACCGGTCTCCCGCGTGACAGGCGGGGATACTCACCACTGTACAAATAAGGAAAATACTAGATATTTCAAGGGCTAATGGGCACATGGTATGAGGAGACCTTTGGAGGCCAGATAAATGGAGTGATTGGGCTTCTTCCCTGCTGTCTACACTACCCTGCTAGGTGATGGCGCCGTCTCTCAGAGCTCTCACTAACACCTATATGTTGCCACCTCCAGGTGTGTTTCCCCAGGCCAGGTATCTCTGATGTTCAGTCTCATATCTACCTGCCCACCTGGCATCTCAGCCGGGCGTGGTGGCTCACGCCTGTAATCCTAGCACTTTGGAGGCCGAGGCGGGAGGATCGCTTGAGCCCAGGAGTTTGAGGTTGCTGTGAGCTAGGCTGATGCCATGGCACTCACTCTACTCCGGGCAACAAAGCGAGACTCTGTCTCAAAAAAAAAAAAAAAAAGGAAAGAAAAGGCATCTCAGCGTGACCTCAGTGAGCTCCTGAGCTGGCATCTCCTGGGGTCTCACCATCTCAGTAAATGGAGACACCATCCCACCAGTTGCTAAGACAACAGAGCTAGCGCCATCCTGGACCTCTCTCCCCCTCAAATTGTACATCCAGTGTGTTGGCAAATCCTATTGGAATTCTTCAAAACATGCCTAGAAACCCTCACCTCGCCCCACCTCTGCTGCCACTTCCCTGGCGACTAAGCCATCCTTTTTCCTCTGAATTACTGCAGTGGTGTCCTAAACCACCTCCTTGCTGCTGCCCTTGCCCTCTCGCAGTCTAACTGCAATACAGCAGCCAAAGTGATACTGTTTACACATCACTCCTGTCTGTTTAAAATCCCACAGTGGCCCCCGTCACTCAGGTGCTTCCAGTGGTCTACCAGACCCATAGGATTGGCCAAGCCCCGGATCCCCTCACTGACTCTCCCTCTGGCTCACTGGGCTCCAGCCACACTGGCCTCCATGCTATTTCTCCACCCCACAAGGGAGGTTCCAGCCTCAGGAACCTTTGCACTTGCCATTCCCTCTGCCCAGAATACTCCTCCCCCTCAAACACCTGAACACTTTGTTCCCTCACATCCTTCAAGTATTTGTTCAAATGTCACTTCAGTGGGGCCTTGACTTTATTTAAAATCGTGACTTCTTTAAATAATTTAAAATTGCCTCGTCCTCCTTCATTTTTCTCTTCGGCACTTTCCAGTAACACATATGGATTATATTATGCTTCTAATTATGTGTTTATCATTTCCTCCCCTCGTTGGCAGGTAAACTCTAGGAAGGCTGGGTGTTGTCTCACCTCTGCAACGAGCCTCTAGCGCTTAGGTCAGGGCTTGTGGCATGCGCTGCTGTTGGTGGAAGGAACGAATGAATGAACGGGTGGGGGGATGGAAAGTTGAGGTCGTACTCGTGAACGGCCTGGGCCAAGGCTGACGTTCACTTCCACATTCGAGCGCTGATTTTATTCTGAGCAAATGAAGGTTGGGCCCTGGGGTGTCGGGCCTGGAACCGGGGGGCGGGGCCCCCACGCGGCGCCGTTGTCATGGAAGCGGACTCTCCCAGTGCTGAACTACGACTCCCAGCGGCCACCGCGCTTCCGGTCGGCAAGATGGTGGCGCGCAGGAGGAAGCGTGCGGCGCGGGACCCTGAGGAGGGGATCCCGAGCCCGCCGGGCTACTCAGGTGAGGGGCTCCGGGACGCGAGGCTGGAGGACTGCCAGGCACCGCCGGGAGGTGACTGGGGGGTGGGCGGTGGTCGGGGGCCCTCAGGAGCAGCCTCACAGCTGGGTGTGAGCCCCCGCGGTCGCTGGCCCCGGGCCGGGCAGGTCGTGAGGCCGCGGGGACCAAGGACCCACGCGGCGCACTTCTCTCGTCTGTCCACACTGTCCCGGGGCGAGTCGTCCCCGTCCACACCCCCTCGCCCAAGTGAGCCCATCCCCTTCTCATGTATTTGCAGTGCCTAGTTCGTCCCCATCAGCTCTCACCAGGGCTGTATGTGCCCTCTTACTTGGTTCCCCTTCTTATTCTTGCTCCGGCATTCAGTTCTCCACCAGTTGCCAGAATTTTGTTTCTAAAGTCAGGTTTAAATCAGATCATGCCTCACAGGCCTGCCGATCACCCCCTCCCCCGCCCAGTGGCTTTACAAGGTAGCGCCTAAAACGTAACCAGGCTTCTTACCTGCATGGCCCACGTGCTGTGGCTCCTGCTCACCTACAGCTGTTTCCACCCTCAGGGTTTGTGCCCTCTTCCTCAAGCAGCTCTGTGCTGGACTGTTGCACTGTCATTTGGTCCGTCTGAGCTTTAATGTAGCTTCCTCAAAGAGGCCTTCTCTGATGGTGTATTGAAAGAAGGCCTCCGCCTGCCACCTGTCACCCTGTATGTTTCTTTCATATTTGATACAAGCTTGTTGTGTGTTTGCTTGTTCATTGTCTTCTCCGTTTATTACAATGTGAGCTTCCTGAGTGCAGGGCCTGCAGCTGTTTCCCCACTATACTCTGAGGAAGGTGGTGAGAAAAACAGAGACAGTTCCTAGCCTTATAAGGATTAAAACTTCTGGATATGCCAGTAATTAACCAGAGAATCCCTCCAGTGTAGACTTACAGACTGTTAGAGAAGCTACAAAGCCACAGCCAGGTGTGTCTAACCTGGCACAAAGGGACGGGGGTGATGTAAGGCTCTCCGGAGCTAAAACCTGAAGCTTGTGGGGAGGGAAGAGGCTGATGTGGCAGGTAGAGAGGACAGCAGTGAAGCCATGGCTTATTGGAGGAAGGAGGGAAGGGGAGAAGGATGTGAGAAGAGGCCACAATGGCAGGCTGGATGGGTCACATGGGGCTTCTAGCCATGGTTAGGATTTTGGTGTTTACACCAAGAGCAGCGGGTTTGAGCTTCGCTCTCATTGCGCCCCCCTTCTGTGATGGTTGCCTGTATACATACTCTCCCCACCAGCCTGGGGGCTCTTCCTGGGCAGAGTCTCTGTTCACTTTCATAGCCTGCACAGGCTTTGCCAAGGGGGAGGGCTCAGCAAAGGATAGACTGATGGACGGACAGACTGACAGATGGGACTAGAAAGGCAGTTGTGTGAATGCCCAGCTGGCCGCAGCCCTGGCTGGCTGGAATCTGACTACTCAGGCCATCCCTCCCCTCCCCCTTTTCCCTTCCAGCCATTCCAATCAAGTTCTCGGAAAAACAGCAGGCTTCTCATTACCTCTATGTGAGAGCACACAGTGTCCGCGAAGGCACCAAGTCCACCTGGCCTCAGAAGCGCACCCTTTTTGTCCTCAATGTGCCCCCTTACTGCACAGAGGTGAGCTGCATCTGGGAAGGCACCTGTGGGCTTGGGATGGGGGACTCCCATGGCACCCCCCAGTCCTTGGTGAGATGGAAGCAGTTGAGGGGAGCCCTAGAGGAGAGTGTCAAGAGGGCTGCCTCTATCTCTTGTGACAGGAAACTGGCTCTTTTTAAAGATGTTTAAAAATACATAATTCTAAGGAGCCCGAAGCTTTTTTATTAATACATATCACCCAAAATTGTTTTAAATACATGGTTATTTTCTTGATTATAAAAGTGATGTCGTAATTTAAAAACAGGAAAAGTACAAGAAAATCAAAATTGCCTCTAATTCAACCATCTAGACACATCTGCTAATTTTTCTCACAGAAAATATTATATTTATTATTATGTAAATTTATAGAGAGAAACTAAGGGATTGCTGGATTTTAGATGAGTTTTTTTTTTTTTTTTTTTTGAGACAGAGTCTCACTCTGTTGCCCGGGCTAGAGTGAGTGCCGTGGCGTCAGCCTAGCTCACAGCAACCTCAAACTCCTGGGCTCAAGCAATCCTCCTGCCTCAGGCTCCCGAGTAGCTGGGACTACAGGCATGCGCCACCATGCCCGGCTCATTTTTTCTATATATATCTTTAGTTGGCCAATTAATTTCTTTCTTTCTATTTATAGTAGAGACGGGGTCTCACTCTTGGTCAGGCTGGTTTCGAACTCCTGACCTTGAGCAATCTGCCCGCCTTGGCCTCCCAGAGTGCTAGGATTACAGGCTTAGATGAGTTTATTTTTGAAAATGAAATCTCAATTTCTA
>CAUYRT010068158.1:0-52603 GCA_963574885.1 Lepilemur ruficaudatus | reverse complement strand
AAAATAGAAAGAAATTATCTGGACAACTAAAAAAATATATACAGAAAAAATTAGCCGGGCATGGTGGCGCATGCCTGTAGTCCCAGCTACTTGGGAGGCTGAGGCAGAAGGATTGCTTGAGCCCAGGAGTTTGAGGTTGCTGTGAGCTAGGCTGATGTCACGAGACTCTAGCCTGGGCAACACAGTGAGATTCTGTCTCAGAAAAAAAAAAAGAAAAGAAAATGACAAACACCCAAGCACCCGCCACCCAGCCTAACACACCAATACCCCTGAGGACGCAGGTGAGGGCTCCCCCGTCACATGCCTCCCTCCCTCCCACCCAGTGGTAGCCTTGAGTGAGGGGATTCCATGTGGTGCCCCCAGGACCCAGCAGGCATCTTCAAGACCATTGCATCCTCCATATAAGTGCTGGCATTGGCCCGAAGGAGAGAGCATGGCTCCAAGGAACGAGCCTCCGGGGGAGGCAGAGAGGAGAAGCAGGCACCCAAAGATGTGAAAGTGGAAACTGCAGGGCGAGGATTCACACCTGAGGCACAGAGATGTCTGAACAGGTGAGTGTGAGATGCTGACGTGCTTTGTGCTGACCACCACCGGGCGGCCCTGACCTTGATCCACACTGTCCACCCCTCCATGCCCACCTAGAGGCATGCTGGGAAATTTTGAACTTTTATAGACTCTGTGGCTCTTAAGGCTGGAAAATCCAAGGGTGGCCCAGGGGACCCGATTTCAGAGCAAAACCCTCAGACAGGGATCCTTACCTACCTACCTCGTAACTGCCCCCGCCTTCCTCCTCAATAGTTCATGAATTAAGTTTTCATTTCACTTTGCCCACTGAATAAAACCCCACAAAGTAGAGAATCCACTAGGTTGGTAAGCATCCTTTTTAAAGAAGAGAACCTTCCTGAGTCATTCACACGCTAGTATGAATTCGTGTTCACTGGTTGCTTTGCTCCATCGCAGCTGATTTCAGCCCAGTTTGAAGCATGGAGCACCCGGGGGAGTCAAACGCAGGCAGGATCTCAAAGGTGGAGGGAGTGGAAGGAGGGAGCAGTGAGAAGAGAAGGGGTGCAGGAAAGGAGGGACACGGTTCCCAAAGTCAAACCTGGCCTGTGTCAGGTTTGCCTCCTGCAGGAAAGGCGGGCAGCATTCTTCCCTAATCCCCCTCCTTGCCAGACTCTGCCCAGCGGCCACGGAAAGCAAGCCATGACAAGTCCCCTAGGCTAGTTAGACACCCAACGACCCCACACAGTGACATATATGGGGGAACTGTGTCCTGAGTCCCAAACAGCTGCCTACCCACGTGCTCTGGGTTCACAACCTCAGCAATCTCTGCTCTGTAAGATCCCCAGCCGTGTGTCCCACCGGGACCAGTCGGGGTACACGGAGCTCCTTTGACATCTGTTCAATGGCATGTCAAGTGCACTTTTAACCAATTTGTCAAAATACTCAGCTTGTAAAGTTTTAACACAGGCCTTTTCCATTATTCCACAAAAGTGACCACTCAATCTCTCCTCCCGCTCTCTCTGCGGGCCGTCCCAGTCCAGGCCGTGTTACAGTGGAAAGCTACTCAACTGGAAACTTGTCAGAACGTGGCTCAGGGCGCGACAATCTTATCAGGCACTTTTCTGTTTGGGGTTAGGATAATGGGTGACATTTGGAGGCTGATAAGGCGGGTGACGGGGACCCGGGCTGTATATAAGGAGCAGCTCCCGCTGCTGCGGTACACTTCATCCCACCTCGCCTTCTCCCTCGACTTGGGTCCAGGAAGAAAGAACCATGAAGTGGCTGCTGCTTCTCAGCCTGGTGGTGCTCTCCGAGTGCACCTTCTACAAGTGCGTCCCTGACGGCTGCGTGCGGGGCGGCTTCCCGGGGCCACCTCCTGGCCCCTTGGCTGCCTCTCGCGTCACCTTTCTTTCCTCCCATATTTTTCTTCTTTTCTTCTCTGCTCAGACGACCCCTCTCTCCCTCTTTGACTGTCTGGGGCCTTCCTGTCCTGGCTGTCTCTCCGTCCTGCTGGAGGGCAGCCGAGGCTTGCTCCCCGGCCCCGTCATTAGGCAGCAATTGCTGAACTTCTTTGCATAATTGGGCAAAAAAATGGGAGCTTCTCCTCTCTTCCTTCCTCCTTTCCCTCTTTGACCAGCTTCCTTTCCCTTCTGGGGCTTCGCAGCACCCCCTGGGCAGAATCCTTGCCTACTCACTCTTCCTCCTCCGCACCGCAGGGTCCCCCTTGTCAGGAAGACGTCCTTGCGGCGTAACCTGCACAAGCATGGCCTGCTGAAGGACTTCCTGAAGACGCACAGCATCAACCCAGCCAGCAAGTACCTCCCCAATGAGGCCAACATGCTGTCCACCCAGCCCCTGGAGAACTACCTGGACGTAAGTGCGTGGGCAGGCGGTGGGGCCGGCGTCGAGGACTTGGCTGGCCAGAGAGAGGCCATCCCGGGGTCTCAGAGGACAGGGCAAGGCTCTAATCTCCAGGCAGTAAGCCAGGGGCTGCTCCCCAGATCTCAGCAGCCCAGAGCTTTCGGGACAACTTCCGTTGCTCTCATTCATTCATTCAATCAATGGTTATTTATTTCCACGGAACACCTTGTCAGGGCTCATGCTGGGCCTGGGGCATGACAGTGAGCGCAGTCACAGTCCAGTAGGGAGAGGAAGACAGTTGTCAGTGAGAAGGACAACCAGAATGAGGACACGACGTGAAGGTGTCGCACTGTGAGGGTCTGACGCCTGGTGGGCAGGGAGGCCCTCGGGGGCAGTGAAGGAAGAGCAGGACTTTCTAAGAGCAGGGGAGAGAGCTCCAGAGAGCTGGACCACTTGCACCCAACCCCGAGGCAGGAGGCCGCAGAGTGTGTTAGGAGAAAGGAGGCCAGGGCGTGCAGGCAGAGCAGAGAGGGACGCAGGGGGAGGCTGCAAGGGGAGGCCCGAGGGGCCAGACCAGAGAGAGGCGAGGGACAAAGGAGGTTTGTATCCTAATTACCACCGATTTATCTTAACCAGGGGGTTGACATGGTCAGATTTGAGTTTCAGGAAGATCACTCTGATTCTTGAGACCCAATGGCAAGGCCATTGTATGTCCCCCCTGCGAATGGCGCGGGGCCACGGGCACAAAGCAGTGTTGCCTACGGTTAAGAGCTTGGCCTCTGAAATCCACCAGGCCTGGTGCAAACCGTGGGTTCTAATGCTCCCAAGCCACGTGACCCTGGGCAAGTCATTTAAATTCTCTGAGCCTCAGTCTCCTGGTCTGTAAAACAGAACCACTGATATCTGCCATCAGCGGGTTGTTGCTGGTCACAGCACAGGACCTGGCTGGCTCTCAGTAAGCTAGTTCATTTAATGATTTGACAAATAGTTGAGAAGTACCTACTATGTGCCAGAGACTATGCAAATTTCCAAGGAAATAATGGTGAATAAGCAAAGATCCTGGAGCTTATATTCTAGGAGGGAAGACAAACAAGCATGTGAGATAATTTCAGGAAATGACAAGGGGCAGGAAGAAAAATTAATTAATTGGAACAAGGGGAAGAAGAAGAAGAGGGAGGGGCAAATTTAGACAAAGTGGTCAGGGAAGGCCTCCTGGCAGAGGTGGCTTTTGACTAGAGCTCTGAATGATTGAACAAAAGGAGTCAGCCAAGGAAAGATCTAGAATAAACATTTTCCTAGCACAAGGAAGAGCAAGTGCAAAGGCCTTGGGGTAGGAATGAGTCTGTCACCATCAAAGGATAGCACGCAGATCAGTGTGGCTGGAACAGAGTGGCAAGGGGTAGGTGCTGCCACTAAGACTAAAAATACTGACAATGCCCTTTCTTGCAACCTGCGGAACATACCTAGATTTAGAAATAAGAGATCTCAGGCTGGGTGTGGTGGCTCACACCTGTACCCCCAGCACTTTGTGAGGCCAAGGAGGGGGGACTGCTTGAGGTCAGGAGTTCAAGACCAGCCTGGGCAACATAGTGAGACCCCCATCTCTACAAAAAATAGAAAAATCAGGCGGGGTGAGGTGGCTCACACCTGTAATCTTAGCACTCTGGGAGACCAGGGCAGGAGAATCACTTGAGCTCAGGAGTTTGAGACCAGCCTGAGCAAGAGCAAGACCCTGTCTCTACTAAAAATAGAAAAAATTAGCTGGACATGGTGGCTCGAGCTTATAGTTCCAGCTACTCGGGAGGCTGAGGCAGGAGGATCATTTGAGCTCAAGAGTTTGAGGTTGCAGCGAGCTATGATGACCCCACTTCACTCTACCCTGAGCAAAAGAGCAAGACTGTGTCCTTCCCCCTAAAAAAGAAAGAAAAGATAAATAGATCTCCAAAAAATAAAAATAAGAGATCTCGACAGGTTTCCATCTTTAGGTGACTTGTTTATCTCCCGATCAACAGTGTAAGGAACAGGCATTTACACCTCTACTCTGCTGGGTGCTGTAAGGCTCCACCCCGTCCTCAGAGAAGTGCTGTCTCTAGGATGGCAAGACTAAGACATACAAGGCCATGGCTGGAGAGCGGAAAGCAGATTGCTATTAGGTGCTATCGGTACTTAGGAGAGAACAGACAGAGGGTAATCCGGGAAACAATCTGGAAAGCCTTCAAGGAGGAAGAAAGACCGGGGCTGGGCTTTGAAGGATGAGTGCATTGGATGGGAGAGAAAGGCAAGAACTGTGAAGGGAAAGGTGGAGAGGTGAGTGAGTGAGAGACAGTCCCTGGAGAGGTCCGGAGAGGGAGGCTGGGTCCTCAACGTGCCGCCCTGGCCTCAACAGACGGAGTACTTCGGCACCATCAGCATTGGAACCCCCTCCCAGGACTTCACTGTCATCTTTGATACCGGCTCCTCCAACCTGTGGGTGCCCTCTATCTACTGCTCCAGCGCTGCCTGCAGTGAGTGCCTCCTGCCCTGCTGCCGACCCCCCTGCCCCTGGGAGCCCTGCACACTCATGGGCTCAAACAGGTCCCACTTCAAGCCTGTCAGAGTCTCCCAGGGATTCACTCAACAGCATTTACTGATCCCCCGCGATGTGCCAGACACTGGGCTCAGATGCTCTGGGGGGTGCAGGGATAAATCAGACATGGTGCCCACACTAAAGGAGTTCACAGTCCCAGGGCAGAGAGAAGCTCTCCTAAATAACCACAGCCAGGGAAGAAAGAGTTTGGGGCCCAAAGCAAGAGAGGGCTAAGGGGCGACAGGACGGCCAGCTGGGAGAAGAGCCCAGCATGAGAAAATGGCTCAAGAGCCTGGCTAGGGCACCTACTGGTGAGCAGTGAGCTCGTTTTTTAGAAAAATCATTGGTTTGCTCATGTCAGAGAGTTTGTCTTTGGAAGTCACGGACAATGTTGGAAGTTCCTTGCTCTTCCAGATTTTTAAGCTGAGTTTTACTCAGAGCAGGTGCCTGTGGACTGGCCCATGTCAAAACGGGAGCACTGGCTGTGGTGTGAAGGCTCTCGTAACTAGGCAGCCACAGGCTCTGCTCCACTCAGTGTCACCTGGGGGGTTCTTGGGAGGACAGTGGGGTGGGGTGGGGACCTTCCATCAGTGAGACAGTCCCAACTAATCCAAAGAGACAGGAATAGAAGCCAGCATCTCTTGGGCTCCAAAGGTCTGGGGAAAAGGTCACCATTCTCCCCCAGAGCCCCACCCAGGACCATGGTGCCCCATCCCAGGGAGATATCCCCTCACTCACCATGACCCCTGACTTCTGGAGGCTGACGATGCGACTTCTTGCACCCGCAGCCGTCCACAACCGCTTCAACCCTGAGGACTCCTCTACCTATGAGGCCACCAGCGAGTCCGTCTCTATCACCTACGGCACTGGCAGCATGACAGGCGTCCTCGGATACGACACCGTCAACGTGAGTACTTGCAGGCTGTCACCACATCCTTCCCAGTCCTGGGGCCAGCTTCCAAGGACCCTGGGGACCACAGTGCACCCCCAAAATAAGCTCATTCAAGCAAGATGAGTCTTAGTGTTCACAAAAGTAGCTAGCAATTGGGTGGAGGAGGAGAGGTGGCAGAGATGTCACAGACACTTCTAGCTGGGACTGTAGTGGCTAAGGGGCTGGGGTGCTCAGAGCCATAGCCAGCCTCAGTCCCACATGAGCTGCATGTTATGGAGGGGTAGAAGTGGGAAGGAGGTAAGTAAAGGCTCAATTCTCTTTTAGCCCCTCCTCCTCCCCCCATCCGCAGCCCCTCTGAATCACGAAACTCCACAAGCCCCCCCCAACTTTCAGGGCATGGCAGGGTCAGGGCCCTGATTCGTCTGGGGCCTGCTTTGCATCTGCTCATGAAAAACACAAACGCACGGTGGCCATCTGCTCTCCAGCAAAATCTCACACCGAGTCACAGGCTGCGGCCATCTGGAGATGCGCTGCCACGGTTACCTCCAGGGGAGACACGAGCATTCCAGGAGACAGCCCCTCTCCCCTCCCTACAGCCTGATGCCCCAGAAGCTGAGTCCCACACTCAAAGTGAGCCAGTGCCGCTCTGGGCCCAGGGCTGGCACTTGGCAGAGCCCCGTGAGTGTGAACCGATGGTGAGCATCATCTCGGTCCCCTCCCCACAGGTTGGAGGCATCTCCGATACCAACCAGATCTTCGGCCTGAGTGAGACAGAACCCGGCTCCTTCCTGTACTATGCTCCCTTCGACGGCATCCTGGGCCTGGCCTACCCCAGCATCTCTGCCTCCGGGGCCACACCCGTCTTTGACAACATATGGGACCAGGGCCTGGTTTCCCAGGACCTCTTCTCCGTCTACCTGAGCTCGTAAGTTGGGTGGGGAGGGGCGTCCCCCAGAGCAGTCACTGTCATCTGGCCCAGCAGGGAGCCATCCCGGACTGGGTGGGTAGAGAGGGTCTTGGAAAACAAGGGATTTGGAAAGTCAAATTCTGAGCATGGAGAAGTGTGTCTTTGGAGAATAACGTGCTAACTAACTCTCGCTGTGACGAACCAAGTGCATTCCTTCTTATTTTATCAGCGTGAGTCACTGTCCCCTTGATTTGCACAACTCAAATGTTATCAGCCATTTGCCCTCCAGCCCTAGTTCCATCGTCCTTGACCCCCAAAAGACAGCATTTAAAGCGAATCCACTTAAAACAGGGATGAAAATTTCATAGCAAAAAAAAGAGAAGAAGATTTGGTCAGGACTTATATCTTGAACTAAGACATTTTAAAATGATGAAAGTAAGTTTCTTTGGCGATTTAACAAAAATCTGGGTTTCACACTTGCAACAGTGAGTTAATTCTAAGAATGAACAAATAATAAACCAAGCGTGGGTTTTGGCTGAGTAGAGTTTTATGCAGGAATATCTGAGGGTGTCACCAACTTTCCCAAGACACTCACCTCCTCCTCTTTTGAAAGGGCTCTTCATCATTCGTGTGTTTCTTGAGTCGTTAACCATCCTGCTAGAGTCTTACTATATCGCACTGCACTGCCAGGTGTTCCCAGCAAAGGTGGGGCGAGTTAAGTGAGTGGGGATCATGTTCTATACATGTCGAGTTCTTCGGGTAATTCATCTCTTATTACCGCCTACATTTGCTTCCCCAACTAACCTGAAACTGCAGGTTAGAAAACTACATTTAGAAAATGAGCATTCCAATAATAAAGAGCCCTGCAGTTTACCATAGGGGGGCTCTTGCATCATTTTTCTCCTCTCAGCCGCTTAATATTCAAATCTGCCTCTAGAATTGCTTAAATATTTCATGTGGGCCTTTTTATCTCTCCAACTAGATCAGAGTTTCTCGATCTCAGCACTGCTGACATTTTGAACCAGATAATTCTTTGCTGTCAGGGGCTGTCCCACGCACTGGGGGATGTTTAGCAGCAGCCCTGGCCTCTACCCACTAGAGGCCAATAGCACCCCTACCCCCACCCGATCAGGACCATCAAAAATGTCTCCAGACATTGGCAATTGTCCTGTGGAGACAAAAATGCTGCTGGCTGAGAACCTGAGCTATACCATCGCGTCCTCAAGGGACATCGCAGCCATGCCTTCACTTTTCTTGCGGTCCCTAAGGCAAACTAGTGAGAAACCACACATTTTGAAACCCAGAGGACTTGGGTTCTTCTAATCTCGGTTCTGCCACTTCCTGGCTGTGTGAACTTGGGCAAGTTGCCTCACCTCTCTGAGCCTCAGTGCCCTCATTGTAAAGTGGGAATAATAACAATAGTGACCACTGCATGGGCCTTGGTGTGGGAGGGAAAGAAACCATGTCTGTCACACGCCCAGCACAGCCCCTGGCACTGGTAAGTGCTCCACCAAGGGCAACTCTTAGGATGCAGACGGCAGATGTCCAGATGAATGAATGAGTGAATCCCTGTCTTCTCCTCTCACTGTCCACAGGGATGAGGACAGTGGCAGCGTGGTGATATTTGGTGACATCGATTCTTCTTACTACACTGGAGAGCTTCACTGGGTGCCTGTTTCTTACGAGGGTTACTGGCAGATCACCGTGGACAGGTGAGACCACCATGCATGGGCAGCACATGCCATAGGCCCCAGATCCCACTCCTCTATGGACTCACACTTACCCAGATTTCCAGACCCCCTGGAACAGCCAGCACAGGGAGGACGTGCTCCAGAAGGAAGCCAGAAGTTGGCCAAGCCAGAGAGACCCTGAGCAAGGCGTCTCACAGAGGGGAAGGGAGAGCTGTCTGGGAAGCCCAGACCCTCTGCAGGAGTGAGACGGCCACTTCCCTTCTGGTCAGAGGCAGGGCAATCTTCCAGCATCCCAGAGGGGAGCTGGAGGACCCACTTGACCACACATCTCAGCACTCAGGGGCCTGTGAACCGGCACATGCAGTCCAGGGCGTGGGGCAAAACGGCTGAGAAATGGTTTCCAGCCATTCCTTCCCACCCTGCCCTCCAGGGCCTGACCCCAACCCCCTGTAGCCTCATTCCCCCACCGTTCTTCCCCTGCTTGCCTGCTCGGGTGCCAAATCGTGCAGGTTTTCCCAAGAGTGAGCAATTTCCCAGGACATGATGCTTCCAGCACTAAAGCTAGGCAAACCAGGCCACATTGGTCACCTCACGTCTGCCCAGCCATGCTAAAACTTCATCAGTTCCTGCAGCCGCTGCCCCAATGCCACTCCTGTCTCTGTCACTCCTTGCATGTTGTCCCCGCTGCTGCGATGTCTGCTCCTCTCTTCACCCGCCTGGCAACCTCTGGGCTCTGCTGCCCTGAGAAGCCTCCCTGGCTGCTGTCCACCACCCCTCACCGCGGACCATGTTTCTGTCCCTGCCATGTGTCCTGCCTGTCCTGCTCTTCCACTAGCCAGCCACGCTGGGAGCTCCTTGTAGCCGGGGACCGTGTGGCTGGCACAGAGCAGGCACTCGGCAAATGTTTGTTGAATACACGAATGCAGGATGAAGTAGGCAAACTGAAGTTGTATATATTGGCCAATGGATGGGGTGCGGAGGGACTGTCTGGGGTCACCTGGTTCCTTCTTGGGGAGATGTACCTCCACGGGGGTCAGGGGACCCTTACCTGCATCTCGCCCGCAGCGTCTCCATAGACGGAGAGACCATCGCTTGCAGTGACAGCTGCCAGGCCATTGTTGACACGGGCACCTCTCTGCTGGCTGGCCCCACCTCCTCCATCTCCAACATCCAGAACTACATCGGAGCCAGCGAGGACTCAGAGGGCCTGGTAAGTCCACCCCGATGGATCCATTCTAGACTCGAGTGGTGGCAGGTCAGGCAGAAGAACAAAAGCCCTTCTAACCATCTCACCCTCGCCCTTGCCAGACTGCGGTCAGCTGCTCATCTGTCGACAGCCTGCCCAACGTCGTCTTCACCATTAATGGCGTCGAGTTCTCCGTGCCCCCCAGTGCCTACATCCTGCAGGTAAGGGGGCTCGGCCGTCCCCAAGAGGGGCCCACCCAGGATGTGGCCACATGGTCCTCTCTGCAAAGGAAAAATGCACTTTGACGAGCTGAAGGCGGGAGGCCTGTGGACGTCTGCTCTGGACAGACTTCAGAGAAAAAGAATATATTAAAAATAGATGCGCGAATGAGAATTTAGATGCAGTCCCTAAGGGAAAAATCAAGGCAAAGGATGACGGGGCAAAAGGAGGAGTCTGTCTATTTGGACACCCAGGTCCAAGTCCTGGGTCTTAATTACTGGCCCACGGACTCTTAGCAGGTTGCAACCTGGCTCAGCCTCAGTTTCCTCACCTAACACCTAGCGATGGCAGCTTTCCCCACCCCTGCAGTGTGGCAGGGCAATCAAATGAGATTGGCCACATCAGAGCTACCAAGGGGTGGGCGAATGGAAATCCTGACTTCCGTAGACTTGGGGTTTCCTCCTACCATCTCTACCAAGTAACAAATCTTTAGCCAAAGGAGCCACAGGAAAACTCTTCGCCTTCTATTATAACGTCAGGTGGAAGACCGATTTTACCCAGTGGAGTGATGCTATTCAACAAAAGTACTGGGCCCGGCCCCAGTGATTCTGATTACATGAGGAGCGGGGTGAGGCCTGAGCAAGTGGGGGGAGGGCGGTGTGCAAAGCGTCAGGAGGTTCTAATGTGCGGCTAAGGTTGCAGCCGGTGACCTAGTGAGAGGACGGGACCAACAGTCCCTCTGGTCTGACACTGGACGGGATCAGAATAATGAGAAAGGGCTGTGTCATCAGGGTTTCCAAACTCCTTCCAAGCAGCTGAGTTCTCCCTGAACCCCTTAGTTCCAGTGCTGATGTCAGGGTTCGTGTGCTTGTCAGAAGCCCCAGATAATGTCCAGTAATCTGTGGACACCAATGGCTCTGAGAACAGCCTCAGCCGGGACACTGGGCCAGGAAGCGCCTCTCACACGCCTTGCAGCCAGACCGCGGCACACCAGGTGTTTACCACCCAGGCCTGTCACCACCTAATCTGTGTCCCAGCTCCGCTTTTATTCTCCTTTTCTCCAGGAGGACGGGATCTGCACCAGCGGCTTCGAGGGCATGGACCTCGACACTACCACCGGAGAGCTCTGGATCCTGGGTGACGTCTTCATCCGCCAGTACTTCACCGTCTTTGACAGGGCCAACAACCAGATCGGCCTGGCTTCAGTGGCCTAAGCTTCCCCAGGAGTCTGACCTCCGTCCTGTGCCCGCTTTAGATGTACATAATTCTCCTGCCTGTCCTTCCCCTAGGAGTGTGGAGGTGGATTTGTGGCCCTGTTCCCTGTCATACCAATAACGTAGAATAAAAACACAACCTACTGAAAAACGTTCTGTGGAACATCTTCTCTTTGCTGACACTTCTCCTTCACATCGCTGGGGTCAGACACCAGGGGAGGGGGTGACACTGCACACTAGAGCCGGGAAGACAAATGGGCCCCAGCAGGTCATGCTGGAAGCATCACCAAAAAAGACTTGGGGACCAAAAATGCTGGGATCATTGTCTGTTTTTGGAATCGGGCACCTAAGCTCTTGAAGAGTTGAGCGAGTCAACTTCTCACTTCCCCCGAAGCCAACAAGAGATAATGAGGAAAGGAAAGAGATCGTGGAAGGGGAGGTGGCCTCTGCTGGTGACGTTCCTAAATAGACAGGACAAGGCGGTGTTGTCCGCAAGACATGGACAGGAGACGTGAGAGAAGCTGGCGCCCCACCACCCTCCAGGCCGCCCTTGTGATTAGACGGCTGATCGAGGCTAAAAGACACGGAGCTGATCCGTTTCCCCACCAGTAATTTCAAGATTAAATGTGATTGAATGAATAACTGGGATGGCCTTCCAGCTCCCTGAGCAGAGGTTGCGAGGGGAGAACTAGGCAGGCTCGTCAGCGTATGTGCCCTAGAAAGGCAAACAGGAAATAGTCACAGCAGCGCTTCTCAAAGTGAGTTTAGTAGCAAAATGTTCAAACAAAAAACACAATCTCAAAATAAGTATGGAACATGCTACATTCTAGGCCCTTCTCCAAGGTTCACAAAGCACAGTTCCCACTCCAAGGCTCTGAGAAGTCCTGCGGCAAAGTGCTGTGTTTCACTTTGACTCAGCTGAGCTTGATCCCAGGTTCTCTCTTGCTAGCAAACCTGTCACAACCCTGTGCTCCTGGCCAGACGTTGGGAAAATTCCCACAGCTTCTGCCTGTGCCGACAGCTGACCCAGGCTGTCCGCTGCAGACATTGGCCCGCAGGCTGGGGCTGGGCTCCGCTATTCAATGCCACAGTCACTCTCCCCATCCTGAGCCCACTTTCCACAGCTGAACAATCTTTTTGAAACAAATTTGATCCCATCCCCCCTTGCTTCAAACCCTTAACTAACGCCTTGCAATTGCAGTTGGAATAAAACAACAAATCTTCAGCGTGGCAGCCAGGCCCTGTGTGCTCTGGGCCCTGCGAACCTTTCCCGCCTCACTTTGATCTCCTATCCTGGGCTCCCTCCACACTGGCCTTCTCTACCCTCCACAAGCAGCCCAAGTTCTTCTCCAGACCTTTGCACACGCTGTTCCTTTTGTCTGGCTTGCTTTTCTCTTTTTCTTGACTCACCAACCCCTGGCATCTGCAGACTCAGGCATTTCTCACACCTGCAGAAGGGATCAATGTTCCCTGACCACTGTCTCAGAGCCCAGCCCTCCTTTTCCCTCACTGCACTCGGTACAACCTGTAATCACGCATTCACAAGAGTGTTTCTTTCACCCAAGGGCAGGGACTGTGATCCTTCGGTTTACTGTTGAAGCCCCAGCAGCAAGAGCAGGGCCTGGCACATAGTAGATGCTCAATAAGTATTTGTGGAATGAAGGATTAATTAGAGATGACTTTTTTAAAGGAAACAACTAAGACAGGATGGTGAGTGGACAGGACTTGACTAAGGACAACAGATTGGTCAGCTCCTGTCCCCACCAACAGTCCATGCCAGTCATAGTGGGTCATGGGACAAGCAGGTGGACTTCTCAGATTTCTGGGAAGGGACCTCACTGTGTCCTGGTCCCTTTGCTGCATTTGTTTCCTGCTGCTCCCCATGCACCTACTTTGGCCAGGCGGAGTGCTGGGCTCTGGACGGCAGCAGGTCTTCCTGGATGCCTCCCGGCCTCCTGCTCCTGGCCCCACCCTTCCTTCGTCCCCCTTCTCAGCTCCAGCAGCTGCAGCCCAGCCTCACCCCTGCCCCACCCCTCATGCATTCCCACCCCAGGATTCTTGGCTCCAGACAGAACCTAAAGAGCCCCCCATTAGACAGGTAGTTTCAACTAGCAAGCCCCGTGCGAACACAGCCGACCTGACGCTTCCCACTGTGCCCCACCAGGTAAGACGCGGTCACGTTCCTTTCCCACGGTCTCCGGCCTCTGCTTCCTGCACCTTTCTCTGAGGGCCCCGGCAATCTCTGCGCAGCTCAATCATCCTTTTCTTTTAACCTCACGGATCTCTGCCCCACTCATCCCATCCCTCCGCCCATGGTCACTCGTGCCACTGCTGTGGGGGTGAGAATCGGTTTCACTCCTAAGTAGCTCCTACATGGCTGTAGCTATCAAGATTAGAAACGCACAAACATTTTGGCCCAGTAACTTGACCTCTGGGAATTTATCTTAAAGATACACTTGCACACGTGTAAAATGATGTAAAGACATGATTCTTTGTAGAAGCATGTGGAAAAGCAAGATTCAAAATGTCCATCCACGGGGGAGGGTTAAACAACTTACAGCCCGTCCCTGCAATGAGCCCCAACACAGCTGTAAAAAGGAACAAAGGGGTATGCTCCCAGGTAGGAAGATGGCGAGATCTTAAAAAGATCTTTCTTTAGGAAGAAACAAACTGGTACACAACAGGGCCTGTACTATGCTATCTTTGGATGATAAAAAAAGAAAATAAGAGTATTTGCTTACATATCACAAAGGAATTCAGTAAGGATGCCCATGAACCAGAACCCATGGAGAGAACAGGGGAACGTCTCACTGAATACAATTTATATATTTTCATTTTTAATGATGCAGGCTTACTACACATTCAAAATAATTAAAGCTATTTTGAGCCAGGCACTGTGGCCCATACCTGTAACCCTGGAACTTTGGGAGGCCAAGGCAGGAGGATAGCTTGAGGCCAGGAGTTCGAGACCAGCCTGAGCAAGAGCAAGATCCCGTCTCTACAAAAAATAGAAAAATTAGCCAGTGGCACAAGCCTGTATAGTCCCAGCTACTCGGGAGGCTGAGGCAGGAAGCTACCTTGAGCCAAGAGTTTGAGGTTGCTGAGAGCTATGATGATGCCACTGCACTCTAGTTAGACCCTATCTCAAAAAATATTTAAAAAGCTATTTTGAAACCTCTAAAAGTATATCCTAACTAGAAACCTACTGTGACCTGTCTTCAGGCTCAATCATCTAACAACCTCCAAAATCAGGTCTCTTGAAACAGGTCTGATCATTTGGCGCTCTGGAAAGCTTCCAGGCCCAGGGGAAGTGAAACTGCGGAACAGGCTTCTGACATACTGCATCCCGCACTGCTTCTCGGACGCTAGCTAACTGGAATCCTAGCTGGGGGAAGTACAGGGCGTCCCCGTCTAAGAACACACACCCCCTTGCTTGTTGGAGCCCAGGCTGCTGAGAATTCAGACCAGCTCACCGCACCCCCATCCCCCCCAGCTAAAGGCACTGCTCGCCCAGCTGGAGTCTCTGGGTGGTCTCCGGCCTCCTGGTGCCAGCCAGCCTGGACAGGGGCCATACACGCTGGGGCTTGCCGCGGCAGAACATGTTCTTGCCCGCCTCAGTGTGAGCCCTGGCTCAGCCTGAGGCCTCTGCAGATGGTGCCTACACCTCTCCCCCAAGAGCCTCCTCGTGCCTGGGAGCGCCAGAGAGGAAACAGGTTCGGCCCTTGGGCGTGGCCAGCTGGATGTGCTGGAGAGCCCAGGAGCCAGGTTTGCCCAGGGAGGAACAAGAGTGAGGGGACAGCCACCCTGCAGCTCCACCCCCTCGGGGGGACAAGCCTGGGGCGTGAACGTCCCTAGAAGGGTGGAAGTGCCGATTGCCCCAGTGGTGACCAGCTCAAGAACTCACCTCCACTGGTCTCCTTCCCTTGACTATCACCCAGATACTTAGCTCTGGGTCTGCTCTGGGAGGACCCAAACTCAGATAAGCTGGTCATAGCGCCCCACCCTAAACTGTGGTGTCAACTGTGTCTCTCTGAACTCCAGCGGAAGGACCTGAGGGCAAGCGAGATGTGAAGGAAAAGAGCCTGGACCAGGAGTCAGGAGAATGAGGCTTTCCTCCCAGCTCAGCCGCCATAATCTGTGCAACCTTAGAACCCTCTCCTAACCTCTCTGGTCCTCTGCTATCTCAGCTGTGATACTGGGCATGGGTGATAGTCCAGATTAAGTATGTATGTATGTATTTATTTTTTGAGACAAGGTCTTGCTCTTTTGCTCGGGCTGCAGTGCAGTGGCAACATCATATCTCACTGCAACCTCAAACTCCTGGACTCTTGCCTCAGCCTTCCGAGTAGCTGGGACTACAGATGCACACACCACACCTGGCTAATTTTTCTATTTTTAGTAGAAATGGGGTCTTGCTATGTTGCTCAGGCTGGTCTCGAACTCCTAGTCTCAAACAATCCTCCCACCTCGGCCTCTCAAAGTGCTAGGATTATAGGCATGAGCCATTGCACCCAGCCCAGATAAGCAGCTTTTTATACTTGGACCAACTTGGAGAAAATGTTTACAGCTGTCTCCCTGCCCTCTCCACCCACCCCCGCCTTTTATTGAACATTCAAAACGAACAACATTGACTTGGGTCCTGTGGAGGGGGAGACTAGTATTAAAACTTAAATTACATGCGTATTTACTGAGGAGAGGACTAGTGAGGAGAAAGTTGGCACTGATTTTTAGCCACTACCACGCTGACAGCCAGGCTGCGTGCGAAGGTGCAAGGCGGAGGCAGTGACATTCTCCACTCTCGTCCTGAATTCAGATCCCGGGTGGCATCGTGAAGCTGGGTGGGCTGCGGCAAGCTCAGGGGCCATCAGTGCACGTCATCGTCACAACTCCATGAGGCAGGACTGTTCTCTATCCCTGTTGTCTGAGGGAGCGGAGACCTAAGAGCCCACCGCCAGTCAGCGGCTGAGCAGGGCTCACACCTCGCCCCGGATCACCATCCTTTGTGTCTTACTGGACAAAACGGCAGCTCAGTCCTGCATCTGTCTGAACTCTGATTTTCATACTCCTAACTCCCAAGTTCATTATTCCCTCCACCGTACTCAGATTAGGACGCACCACTACGCCGACGTCTGGGCTGGAGCCCCCAAATTGCCTGTGCAGCCAGCAAGACGTCAGCAGACCCCTTGCCCAGGCAGGCAGGGTGAGCAGCAGGTCAGGGAAGGGCCAAGAAGAGGGTGGCCCCAAAAGCCTCCAAGGGTTTCAGTGGCGACTCAGCAGCAGGCAGCTCTCTGTCTTCCTATCACCTCACCTCGCCCCAGGAATGGTGGACACTGCGCTGCACTCCCCAGGTTCCCTCCCGCCGCTGAGGCTACTGGCTGGCAGCTCTCAGCATCAACCCTCAGAGGGGGCGGCCTTGGCTCGGGGGAGCTGCCTCTCCCAAGCTCACACCCTTTCCTGGAGCGACCAGATGGAACTGCCAGTTGGCATGGTGACACAAAGCCCTGGCCCCGACTCAGGATGAGTCTGAAGAGCCGTCCTAGCCTCCGAGCTCCCAGAGGGGCTAGCTGAGGCTTCAGGACCACCCCACAGCCCGACTCTCCCTCCTGCCTGCCTCCTGCTGCCCTCCTGCCCACAGGCGTTCGTGCTGAGAAACCAGCTGCCGTGATGTCCTCTCAGAGCTTCCTTCCCGGGGAGCCCAACCTGCCAGCCCTCTCCATCGTCTTTTCCCTTCTGACTCCACAAGGCTTCCAGCGCCAAAGGCCACCAGGCGCTGACACAAGACCCCTCCCATCCCAGCCCCACAGTGGTGCCCGCTTCTCCCCCAAGCAGCCAGGTTAGGGCGGGCGCCCATTTACTACCCGTGGGCTTGGGGTAATGTGTCCCACCTTCCCCCAGGCAAGAAGGGAATGAGCAGGGCAGCCTGGGGAAACCAAGACAAGCTTTAATCAGGAAACCTCAGAGGAAGACATGTGAGGATGGTGGCGCAGTCCCGGCGGAATCCCGGCCCCATCCGACGCTCCTCCTTCAGGAGAGAGCTCGGCAGCCCTGCACTTTCTCCAACGATGAGCGGCGTGTGTTCCAGGGAGGATGCTGACGGTGGACAGCACCGTTTGCTTAATTCTTCCAGCACATTCCCAGTGCTCCTCGGGAACAAGGCTGCATCCAGCCTGGGGGGGCTTCCACCCTGCGAGGAGCCCCAAGGGAGGGCACCCCAGCACCATCTGGCAGGTTCGTGCCCTGGGCCGCTGGCAGAGTTTCCTCTGTCCGGAGTCTCCCAGACACGGTGACCTGCTTATGTGGTGGACTCTTCCTGCCGTGAGGTCCCCACCGGCGGGTGCTGGGGGCCAGGGCAGGCGGTGGTTGCCAGGGCCCCAGAGAGGCTGGAGGTCATAGGAGAGAGTGTGTGAGGCCTGAGGGGGGTGACGCGGGTCTCTGAGGGGCTAGGGTCCGTCGTGGAAAGTGCTGAAGCTTCAGTCAGGAGGGTGGCAGGTAGAGAAGGCCACCTGGACGCTGTCCGGGGCCCAGAGGCTGAGGAGGAGCGCTCCGGAGTCACAGGCGGTGGCTGAGGAGCCCCCGGAGAGGCTGGAGGTAGAGTGGAGGCTCCTGGAGGGGTTGCAGGCCCTGGAGAGAATTGAGGGGACTCGACAACCCTGGGTGCCCCTGGGAAAGTGCCCCGTGGCCCTAGAGCGGGTGAGGGTGAAGCCTGAGCCCCTGAGGGGCTTGTAGGTGAAGTCTGTGTGTTAGACAACTTTGTTCTCAAGAGTAGCTGGAGCAGACGGAGTGCTGGCCTTGGGGGTGATGCCGGTGGGGGCCCCGGGCAGAAGCTGCAGTTGACAGGGGCCTCGGTGTCTCCACGGGGGATCCGAGCAGCTTTGCTGAATTCCATGTCTCCGGGAGGGGAGAGCCCCTGCCTTCCTTCCAGAGGAAATGGAGAATCTAGAGATGGGAGGGGAAACGGGATGCACAGTGGTTCTTTCCGGTGGCTGAGGTGGCTCTGGGACAAGCAGGGCTGGGGACAGACACCCCAGCCCTATCCTTGGAGGGGCCTCAGCACACCTGGTCAGGACAAGACAGCTCCTGCCCTCCGGAGAGAAGACTGAAAAGGAAACGTGAACAAAGGGAGGTAGTTCACTGTGCAACTTTGCACAATGCAACGTCACTTCCCTGGGCCTCCATTTTCCCATCTGTAAAATGGGCATAAGAATAAGGACTCAGTCTCAGAATCTCACGTGTGGGGGGAAAAGAAGGAGGACTGAGTCTGAATGACAGGGTACATGGAGAGTCCCAGCCTAAACCCCAACGTGAACTACAGACTCTGGGTGTTAATGACATGTCACCGTAGGCTTGCAAATTATAACAAATATGCCACCCTGGTGTGGGTATGTGGTAGATGTGGAGTCGGGGGTAGATGGGAACTCTCTGTACTTTCCACTCAATTTTGCTATGAACCTGAAACTGTTCTAAAAAATAAAGTTTATTTAAAGAAAATCTGTTTAAAGTCTCAGCATAGAGCCTGGTAAGGGTTCGATGCACAGGGGAAAAACAAATACAGATGCCCGTCGACTGACCACGGGGCTACGTCCCAAGAAACCCATCCTAAGTCAAAAATGCGCTTACTACACCTAACTTACCGAACACCAGAGCTCGGCCTAGCCCACCTTAAACGCACTCAGGACACTCACACTCGCCTGCCGTTGGGCAAAACCATCTAACACAAAGCCTATGTTATAATAAAGTGCTGAGTATCTCATGTACCACATATCCCTAGCCCAGGGGAAAAGATCAAAATTCAAAGTACAGACAGTTTCACATCATCAGAAGGTCGAAAATCAAGTAAGTCAGGAACCGTCTGTAAGGGAAAGAGGAAGCTCAGCAAGAGGAAAACAAGGAGTGAAGCCGCAAAAGGAGGAAGAGATTCGAAGGCAGATCAAGGAGGAGACAGAGGTTGTCAAACACACAAAAAACTAGAATGATCACATTTAAAAAATCATTAAGAGGATGGCTGCACAACTCCACGAATACACTCAAAACCACTGAATCACACACTTTAAACGTGTGAATTGTACAGTATATGAATCATATCAAGAAAACTGTTACAGCTTTTAAACATCATCAAAAGAGAACAATTCATATTCTATTTCAGTGAAAAGTTGTTTTTCCTTAAAGAGAGCTCTTGTTAGGAAGAGGCATGTGGCAAACATAGCCAGGGCAGTGTGCTCTGGGAGAAGGAGCTGGGCTCCGTAGGGTCACCACTTTGGGCTCAGTTTCCCCATCTGGAAAAGGCAAGCAGTGGGGAAGAGCACAGGATAAGGAATGAGAGAGACCGAGGCTTGAGTCCAACACCACCAACTAGAGCGGTACCTTCTCTGAGCCTCCCTTTCCCCATCTGCAAAACAGAGATACCGTGGCAGCCAGGCCCAGACATTCTCATGAGCATTTAAATGAGGTAATAAAGTGCTCAACACACTGCCTGGTGCGTTAGCCAGCAATTAGTCTCTAGAAAGCTGGGGAAATAATGTCTATCAGCTTGCAGAGCCATCTGTGGTGGTTAAAACAAAGTAAAATCTATAAAGTACTAAACAGTTCCCAACATAATGATTTTGTACACTCAGTGGATGTTCCCAGTCCCATCGTCCTAACAGTAAGTAGCTGAGCCCGCACATCTGAAGAGCTGCCCTAAAAACAGGATATACTCTTAAAAAGGGCAAAGGAGGCCAGGTGCAGTGGCTCACACCTCTAATCCCAGCTCTCTGGGAGGTCGAGGCAGGATTCTTTGAGGCCAGGAGTTCAAGACCAGCTTGGGCAATATAGCGAGACCCCATCTCTACAAAAATAAGCCGAGCGTGGTGGCGTGTGCCTGTAGTCCCAGCTACTCGGGAGGCTGAGGCGGGAGGATTGCTTGAGCCCAGGAGTTCAAGGCTATAATGAGCTATGATGACACCACTGCACTCCAGCCTGGGTGACAGAGCAAGACCTTGCCTCTTCAAAAAACAAAAAGGCAAAGGAGTTAAACAGATATTTTATAGTTTATACAAGAGGAAATCCAGGCTACAGATCAGTGACAATAAAAAAATTCCCTGTCTTCCTAGAAGTTTAAAAACATAAGCCGGGGCCAGCGTGGTGGCTCATGCCTGTAATCCTAGCACACTGAGAGGTCAAGGTGGGAGGATGGTTCGAGGTTAGGAGTTTGAGACCAGCCTGAGCAAGAGCGAGACCCTGTCTCTACTAAAAATAGAACGAAATTATCTGGACAACTAAAAATATATAGAAAAAGTTAGCCGGGCATTGTGGCGCATGCCTGTAGTCCCAGCTGAAGTCCCAGCTGTACTTGGGAGGCTGAAGCAGGAGGATCACTTGAGCCCAGGAGTTGGAGGTTGCTGTGAGCTAGGCTGACGCCACAGCACTCTAGCATGGGCAACAGAGCGAGACTCTTGTCTCAAAAAAAAAAAAAACAAAAAACCAGAAACATAAAATAGACCCAGCAATCCCACTCTGGGTGTTTACCCAAAAGATGTGAAATCAGTTTACTGAAGAGATGTGCAGTCCCATGTGCACTACAGCTCCACTCACGACGGCCAAGTTACAGAATCCACTTAGGTGTCCATCAGCACATGAATACGGGTAAAGAGAGCGCTACATACCTACACAGTGGAATACTATTCAGCCTTTAAACATATAATGTATAAATGCATTGTGTTGGGAACTGTTTAGCATTTTATAGATTTATTTTCTTTTAGCCACCATAGATGCCTCTGCAAGCTGACAGATCTTATTTCCCCAGCGTTCCTCTAGAACACTGACTGCTGGCTCACATTGTCATTTGTGACAACATGGATGCAATCAGAGAACATTATGCTAAGTGAAATAAACCAGGCAGACAAACACTGCACGATCTTACTTATATGTGGAATCTAAAAAAGGTGAACCCATAGAAGCAGTGGGTAGATGGCGGTTTCAGAGGCTGGGGCAGGGGCGGGGAAGGGGGGATGGGGAGACAATGGCCAAAGGGGAAAAAATCTCAGACAGGAGGAATATTGTTTTTACCTCTAGTGCACAGTGCGGTGAACAGAGTTAATAATAGAACATTGTACATTCAGAGTTGCTAAGAGAGTACATTTCCAACGTTCTCACCACAAAAATGTTAAGTATCCGAGGTGACGGCTGTGTTAACCAGCTTGATTTCCTTATTCCACATCCTATTCATAAGTCGTAGCATCACTCTGTGCCCATAAAATGTATACAATTATAAACTGTCAATTTACAATAAAAAAGTTTCCTTAAAAAAAATCATAAAATAAGCCACATTTAGAGTACTTTATGGATATAGTTAATTTAAAAAATTAGAATTCTAAACATAGAGTTGTAGAATTGGCGGGAATAGGGAGCCAGCAGGTTCCCTCTTTCTTTAGGGCCCCGTCTGGCGACGGTCAGAGTCATGAAACCGCTCTGATGCCCGGGGCCCAGGGACTCCACCTAGTAACCACACAGTCTGAACACAACTCACAAGATTTGAAAAAAATACTGTCTGACCAAAGACTTCTCTCAGTAGTTCTATTATGGATAGAAAAGAGAGAAAGAAAGAAACCACCTAAGTGTCATCTGAACAGGCAGCGGGGAGGCAAACCGGTCCGGGAGGGTACCTGGGAGCTTTCCAAACGGCCAGCTGTGGCCGCAAGACAGTGCCTCGGAACTAGGTGTGTGGCAGGTGGTCGTGTCCTATTTATAATTCTGCGAAAAGATTCGCATGGACGTACACGAACAATGGAGAAAGGCAGACAGATGAGGCAGTAATTTTCGGGAATGACATTGAGCACATCCCTTCACCTGTCTATGCCTCAGTTTCCTCATCTGGCAAAGGGATACGATAAGAATGCCTGTCTCAAGGGCAGCTGGGAAGATGGGAGGTAGACACGTGAGATGCCCCGACACACGATGGGCGCTCGGTGCACATTAGCAATTACCCGTCTGCAAAACAGGTGCAGTTCCTAAGCTGTGATTTAAAGTAAAGAAAAAAGCAGAGGGACAGACTAAGGACGGAGGTGCTGAGGAAGAAAAAGGAACAATAAATAAACAAACAAATATGTCAGGCGGCACATCCTGGTGTGGCATCATGAGCACTCGTCCAGTGTCGGCAAGCCCCGCCGCGGCTGTGCAACCTCGAGCAAGCTGCTTCCCTCTCTGAGCCTGGGCTTCTCACATCCAGCCCTTTGTAAGTTCCATGTTTCTGGGAAGAAGACTGAAATAGAAGAGGATGGCAGGAAAGTCCAGGACCCCGAGGCCCGCTTACCTGGGCAGGTGGAGCAGCAGTCCCCGGGGAGCAGGGAGGGGTCGGTGCAGGCCCGCTGGCAGGGAACCTTCTCACAGCTCACCTCTCCCAGCTGGGGAAGCAGAAGGACACCCATGAGGACGCCCTGAGCCTCTTGCCTGTCCAGGGCAGTGTCGTCAAGGGGCTCTTGCACCAGCAGTGGGACCCACAGAAAGACCCGGGACAGAGGCTGCAGAGCCTGGCCCTCGCCTGGACACCAGGTGAAGCAACCACAGCTGGGCTGCCGTGAGGAAGCCGCTTCTCCACCGGGACGCCCACAAACAGGCAGGAGACGGTCAGAACCAAGGGTGTCCTGGCAGTTAATTAGAGTGAAGAATGGCTCTTTCGAGTCCTCGCTTCCGAGATGACAAAGAAGGAACGATGGTCATGTCCACAAGGGCCATGGCCAGCGCAGCCTGTTCCTTGCATGACCGCGCCTGACACGCACCCAAGGACAAGGCTACTGCGACGTTCGTCATTCAAAACACAGGGAGCACGCAGCTGCCAGGGATATTTCTGAAGCGAGTGCATTTGACGCCTACGTGCCTCCCCAGCTGCGTGTGAAGCTCGGTTTCTGCGTGAGTTGTGCCATTCACACAGGGCAGTCAGGGACAGGCCTCAGGAGGCCCCCAAGGACCTAACGCCCCACCCTGATTTAGACCTGTGGGCGCTGCCCCACAATGTAAGGAGTTGAGTCCTTAAGGACTGAAAAAAACTATACAATAAAATGGAAATTATATATTTTTTTTTAAAAAGTGAAGAACGACAGGAGACTCACATTGGCTAAGGGGCTCCGTGTTTCGCAAATGGACAAAAGGCAAGAAGCAGCCCCCTGGCCGGGTGGCTCCCGGGCCCCCAGGCCCAGCTCACCTGGCACGTGCACCGGGTACAGGGCTCATCGTCCAAGGCGAACACCTGGCCATTCATCACCTTGCGCCCCTCGTAGTTGCAGTCTGTGGAGGCAGAGGAGACAGGGCCCATGAGGGCCAAGGCCCACCCAGGAGCCCAGGACGGGGTGCAGCTGGTCCCACTCACCTTGGCACACAGGGCAGCACTCCCCGTCAGGGTGGAAAGGGTAGGTGCAGGTGATGGGGCAGTCCACGGGTGAACAGGCCACTGAGCCCAGCTGCGGGACACGGAAAATGTACAAGGGCCTTTGTTCAGGGCAGTTGGTGGATGCTCAGGAAAGCACAGGTTGGGCAGCCACCAAGCGCCCATCAGAGGAAGCCATGATGTGGGAGAAGTCCGCAGCGGGGCAGGCGGCAGGAACGGCATCTATTCAGTTAGGGTCCATTTTCCCGCTAGAATGCAAGCTCTGCAAGGGCAGGGGTCTGGCCTTGTCCACAGAGCTGTCAACAAGTGCCTGCTGGCTGGGTGCGTGGCTCATGCCTACAGTCCCAGCACTTTGGGAGGCTTAGGCAAGAAGATCACTGGAGGCCAGAAGTTTGAGACAAGCCGGGACAATATAGCAAGACCCCATCTCTACAAAAAAATTAAAAATTAGCCAGGCATCATGGCATGTGCTTATAGTTCCAGCTAAAAAAAAAAAAATTAAATTAAAAAAAAAATACAAGTGCCTGTTGCATGAACTGCCCAGAAAGGGTAAGCACCAAAACCCAAGGAGAAAGGAGGACCCAGAGGCCAAAGCTCCCCACAGCACGTGGCTGTGAGCAAACGGGGCGGGTGCCAGGGGTCACTCAGGGTAAACACCCCTGTGGATGTAAATGGCCACACGGATGTTTACCCCGTGTTTCCCAATCGTCTGCAAACCACGTCGCTTTTGGTGCACGCGCCCAGCTGAGGCTCCTACCCATGCCCACGCCAGCAAGGGAGCTCCACTCCGCATTAACAGTCTCCGCCAGACAAGCAGTAGGATTTTCTTTTTTCATTTTTCAAATACTAAATCATACTTCTATCTAACATGCTTTTTCAGACCGAGAGGCAGCATGCCTGAGGGGTAGAAACGTGCATCCTGGAGTCAGAATACTAGGACGCAATTCTCGGAACCTTTGCTAACCAGCTGCGGGATCCTAAGCAAAGGACTTGTCTCTCCGGGCCTCAGTGTTCTCATGTGGAACAAGGAGCTGAGAATTTCACCTGCCCTGTGAAAGTCTCAAGTGCATTCACCGAGTTCATGCACACCAAGGCCTAGAACAGGGCCTGGCACGGAGCAAGAGCTGGGCGGTGTGAGTACATGGGCCATTACAGAGCACGTATAGGGCTTGCGCACCTCATCGCCACCCTCAGCAGGAATCCCTGGGCCTCGTTTTACACTTCGAGAAGCCCCCAAGACTGCCAACTGGGCTTAAAAATATTTCTCTGGCCCTGTCTAAAGATTCGCCCTGGGCAGGGCTGGAGAGAGCCGACTTTCGCCACGAACCAGAAGCAACCCTTCTCTTGGGAGAGCTCTGGGTTTTTGCATCTGGGGTTCGGGAGTTGATGGCAGTCGCTGGGGACTTTCCAGAGACGGGGTCAGGTCTGGGTGGTCCGTACCAGGCAGATGCAGCTCAGACACGGGTCCAACACGGACGGGAAGGTCTCATTGTTGTAGAAGATTCTGCCTGTGTAGGTGCAGCCTGCCAGAGAGCACGTGGTGAGCAGCGCCAGCCAGGGGGGTGGCCAGTGACCCGGCTCCCCACCAAGGCAAAGGTCGGAGGCTTATCTGGAAGGCAAAGGTCAGGCCATGCGCCTCCACCAACGAGGCAGTCACCAGGGGATGAGGGAAGGGACAAAACACCTGTCTGAATCGGGCATCTGAACTGGGCACTGACTTTTGTTCCACTGGATTCAGCAAAGGGATCGCAGTGTCACGGCCGTTGCTGTTCTCACCCCAGAATGCGGGGAGATTCCTCCTCCACCCCCTCACCAGGTGGGACCGGAGGTACAGGGTGTGTCGAGGCCCCACAGCGGCCCCCCAGCTTCCTCTCTGCCCCTGCCCCATCAGCCACACCTTGAGTCCTACCTGTCCAGCTCCCCCACATCGCTCCCCCTCCAATTCCCAACACCCTCAGAGGCCCGGCCTGAATGACACCACCCTGACAATCTCATCACCTACTGGTCAGTGTGAAAGCAGGTGGCGGCACAGTGCGGAAAGGTTGTGTAAGAAAAAATACACACAGTACACATCAGTAAATATTACATACGTGTGCGTGCGTGTGCATGGCAAGGAGATGAGAAGGGCGTAACCACAAGATTAACCGTGGTCACGAGCCCTTTTAAATTGGGTTTTATTGATGCTGTCTGTATCTTCTGCAACAAAATGTTATTTTTGAAATCATGGAAAAGGCAAAAATTACCATGAAAAAATAAAATATCGTGTTTATCTCCCTCGCTGTCCTCTGTCTCGCGGGTACAGTTCCGACACGGCCCCACCTGGGCCGTAAGCTCTGCGCCTTCACATCCGCCTCCAGCACCCAGACAGGACCTGCCTTGGGCACGTTGCTTTGCCTCTCAGAGCCTCGGTTTCCCCATCTATAAATCGGGGCTGCCCCTCAGGGTTGCGGAGAGGGTGACAAGAGATGAAGCCCGTGCGGTGTGTGTCAGAGAGGGGCCTGGTGCAGGGCGAACCGGATGAGGGAACCCCTGAGACGGCCTCCCCTGGGGCTGGGGGTGCTGGGCAGGGAATTACCTGCCGAACAATCTGGGCAGCACTGTCCAGGGATCCGGATCGGGTGAGGGCAGGAGTCCACACAGTCTGTCCTCTTGCAGCTCACCGAGCCATCTGCCTAAAGGAAGGAGGACCTTCACCAAGACCCCACCTGTGACACCAGTCCCTGCCTCCCCAGCCCCCAAAGGGCAACATTGCAAACTGGCCAAGGCATGCCCTAAGGGTGCCAGGATGCAGCTGGGAGGTGGCAAGTCCCCCCTAAAGAGGATCAGCTACTTGGGAAAGGTGATGTGTGCCTTCCAGAAAGGTTTCACATGTTTAAGGAGAAGGAAAGTCAGAGCTTGTGGCCCCCTAGGCTTCCTGTCCCTCTCCAGCAGCAGCCAAAGGCGGCACCCTTAGCCCATCCAAATTCCTCCCTCAGCTTTTCCCTGAAACCCTGGTTCACTCCAAACTTACGGAGTACAGTAAAATCCTATTTTTATAGAAAACTATTCCACCAAAAATGTCTGTTTCAGAAGACCAAAGTGCCGTGCAAAGTTTCCTTTTTTTTTTTTTGGAGACAGAATCATACTCTGTTGCCTAGGCTGGAGTGTAGCCGCATCATCATAGCTCGCAGCAACCTCAAACTCCTGGGCTCAAGCAATCCTCCTGCCTCAGCCTTCCAAGTAGCTGGGACTACAGGCATGCGCCATCATGCCCGGCTGATTTTTTCTACTTTTAGTAGAGACGGGGTCTCACTCTTGTCTCAAACTCCTGACCTCAAGTGATCCTCCCGCCTCAGCCTCCCAGAGTGCCAGGGTTACAAGTGTGAGCCACCGAGCCTGGCCTTTTTTTTTTTTTTTTTAAGAATCTGAACATTGGCCGGGCAATAATTCACCTTCATAAAGAAAGCATCGCAGTTTCATAGAAACGGCCCTAGCACCCGGGTCCTGGGCAGCCCCGCTCCCCCGGCCATCCGTGCCCAGGAGAGCCTTCTGTGAGGACGCCTAACGCTGACTCCTCGTGCTGGCAGCTCCCTGCACACACACAGCATGTCCCACACGGTTCGTAAGGCAGACTGCTGAGCTCTGTTGTCCTGAACTCTGTGGACCCCGGCCCTTGCTGCAAGAGTGGCACTTGACAGCACGGGAGGGAGACCGAGGCAGCCTGCGGGGGCCCAGCCTCTGGAGGGGAGAAGTCGGGTCTCCTCCGGCAGGCGGCAGGCAGCAGGTAAAGCAGCTGAAGGCGAGCAGGTTGTCATTCACCTGGCAGATGCATAACTCACAGGGGTCACCGGGCGACCAGATCTGTCCAATCGGAAACTCAACCCCGTTGTCGTCAAGAGAGCAGCCTGGCCGGCGGATGGGAGGGAGGCAAGACAGGGGGCTCAGGTGCCCACCAGACCTACAGCACCATCCCCAGGACAGACACCTCACACAGACACACGGACACACACAGACACCCTACACACACACAGACATGCTCGTACAATTGTACACTTACACACACACACATATTCACACAGACATAGCAGATACACAAACACGCACGCTCACACGGGCATATTCACACAGACACACAAACTTATAGTCACAGACACACTCGTACATACACTTACATTCACACGTATATGTATATTCACACAGATACAACACACACACAGATACACTCACGCAAGCACATACACACAGACATACTACACAAAACACAGACACACACACACACAGACACACGTCTACACACTCGCACACACAGATACCACTGACACACACACCACAGTCTCAGGAGGTGAAGTTCAACCTCCCTCCCGGGGGCATCCACACCCCGAGACGGCCTCACCTGTCGTGGGCGTGGGCTCCCGGCAGCTGAAGCAGCACTGTCCAGGGCCCAGCCACCACTCCTCTCGGGGACAGTCCAGCTCTGGACACGGCATGAAGGAACATTGCACCTCCCCATTCTGGAAGAGAGCCAAGGGCCACGGGCCAGTGAGGGCAGCCGCCACCCTAGGCCACAGAGGGCTCAAGGGGAGGCTGGCAGGCTGCCATCACCCTCCCTGTCCCCTCAAGTAAAGTGACAAAGAAGTCTCCAGGGAGTGGGGGTTGCGGGGACAGGCTAGGACTGGGGGAACGTCCTGCGAATGTGCCAGGTCCTGCGTGGTCACTTCTCCCTGCTGCAGGCAGCAAAGAGAGTCCACACAACTGGCTCATGCTGGGGCACAGGGCCGGGCTGCCAGGCATAGTGCCCCCTCCACAGCTCTCCAGGGGTCAGCACCCTGCACTGTCCTGCCCAGGCCTGCTGCCCTCACTGTCTGTCCCAAGAACACTCCCTCAGTAAATCACCGGCACAGCCCTGCTCCTAGGGACCCAACCAAGGTAGGATCCCTGCTCACAGCCCCACCTCCAACCAGGATGGCCAGCCACAGTCCTCCACGCTCTCCCACATGGTGCCCTCTGCCAGGCACAGCACCCAGATCCCTGCCATCCTCTGGGTCTCCACCTGGCATCTCGCCCTCCAGGAGGCCTCAGGATTCCTGGTTACCTGGCCATCGCCCGCCTCAGCTGTGGGCTTCTGGACTGAGGGCACGGAGGACCTCTTATGCTTACCCGTGTCCCCAGCACACAGTAGGTGCTCTATAAACAGCAGTGCTTAAGAATGAACTTCAAGGAGACTTGGGAAGGCCTGGGGAATCCCTGTAGTAGGTTTTCTGCCTCAGTTTCCCTTCTGCTGCATGGCAGCTCATCTCCTCGTCAAGCCATCCTGGGTAAAGTCCTGTGTCCTGCCCTGCTCCCCGTCACCCACCAGGACCCTCTGCCTCCCTACCTGGCAGACACAGGTGGTACACTCGTCACCACCCCCACTGAACACAGCCCCGTCCGCGTACCACCGGCCGTGGAAATAGCATCTCACTGCAGATGAGAAAGGGAGAGGCAGCTCAAGGTCTGTGGGCGGGGGCAACTAAAGAACAGGGGGGGCGAGTGGGTGGGGGAGCCCCGGGGTGGCTGACACCCACCCACTACGCCCCACAGCACACTGCAGGCCCGGGAACCCAGAGCCCTTCTCCACCTCCAAACCCCGACACAAAACAAGTCACTACACAAAAACCAGCAGAGAATGAGTCACACGCAAGATGAGGTCCTCAGCCGAAAGGCAGGGGAAGCCCCAAACAGCTGAAGAGTAAGAGGAAAAAGAAAATAAGAAGTGACGGCCCCCGACACCTAAGACAAAGGTCTGGGGATGATGCCACGCTTGGAGGTTGTGAGGATTTAGTCAGAGCCGCTGATCTGAAGATGCCCCAGTGAAAAACAGCTTCAAATACTGCACAGGCCCACCTGCCTTTAGCTGGACCACCTGGCTTCAAATCCTCACTACGCAACTCACTAAGGAGTGACTTTGGCAAGATACTGAAAGCTCCCTAAGCCTCGGTTTTCTCATCTGTACTGTTGATGACAGTTCCTACTTCATAGGGACTATACTGACTATGCAAAAATAATGTAATTTTTTAAAAAATAATGCTTAAAAGTTAAGAAAAAAATATTTTAAAACAACACCAGCTTTGAACTCAGGTAGACTTAAGTTCCAGTTCTGCTCCACTGCTAACTGGTTGCGTGTCTTCGGGCAGTGACTCGACCTCTCAGAGCCTCAGTTCTCTCATCTATAAAATGGGGCAATGAACAGTACTCCTCACAGTGTCGACACAAGGATTTAGTGAGATCAAGTGCTGGCAAGCGCCCCACACAGCAAGGGGCACAGAGCTGGCAGGGAATACCTGTGACAGTGTCAAGGCCATCCCAGGCAAAAGAACCATGCTAAAAAACAAAGAAACAACTAAGGGGAGACCCCTCCCCATCTAGAGACAGAGCAATGCCAAGGGTGGACTCCAAAGGTACCTCCTGGGGAAGGGGGCATGCGAAGCTGTGAGCACAGCCTGGCACACAGTAGGTGTGCACATAGTAGTTGCTCAATACAAACAGGCAATTTGAAATGCTTAACTTGGTCTGAGTTTCTAAAGCAGAAACCAATCTCCTTCCTCTCTCCTCCATTCTCCCCACCCCGACACATACTCCAAGAAATCCCTCCCTTACATACACAAAAAAAGCAAAATGCCCCAGGAGAGTCACTTACCTGGGACACAAGTACAGCAATCAGACTGCAGAGGGGTCTGACAGGGGCCGGGGGGACACTCGGGGGAAATGCAGGACACGTTTCCAGCCTGAGGAGGAGGCAAGAGATGGCACCGGGGCTGTACGGGGTGGAGCAGGGCTCGCTCCCCATTTCACACCACGCCTTTCCAACAGCGAAGCTGCCTAGAGGAAGCCAGCCGAGAACTTCGAACGCTGCCGTGGTCAAGGGGACAACATTCCCGTGTTTATTCCGGTGTGGTTTAGAACATCCCCTTTGCCAAGACACATTGTTTCATTAAAAAGGCCAGGCCAGGCCAGACCAGGCCAGGGGGCAGAGCACGCTCCCCTGCTTACCCAGAGGGGCCGGGACGCTCCGCAAGGGTGCTCAGGGGTGGAGAACGGTCACTCCTGCGCCCCGCTGTGCATCTCAGTTTTGAACCAAGTGGCTCATATTGGCTATTCAAAGAATTAAATTTCAAGATAAATTTGAAAAATTTGGCTTTAAGACCCAAAAGCCCCCACTTTGGAGTCAGCCAGATCTGAGTTCCAGTGTCTGTTCCTCCATTAAAGAGACTTTGGGCACAATACATCACATCTCTGAGCCTCGGTCTCCCTGTTTGTGAAATGGACTGGCATCGGCACCTCTCTCAGGGCTTGCCAGGGATTATGTGCAACGAAATCATGCACAAAAGCCCAGGGCCACTGTGCACTTGTCTGGCACACAGGCAGAGCTCAAGAAATCAATCGTGCAGTAGCTGGTATCACGCTGCAGCTTCCACCCTCCACGCCAGAGCAGAAGCCACTTGTTTTTAGAGACAAGGTCTCACTCTGTCACCCAGGCTAGAGTGCAGTGGCATCACCATAGCCCACTGCAACCTCAAACTCCAGTGCTCAAGTGATCCTCCTGCCTCAGCCTCCCAAGTAGCTGGGACTACAGGTGTGCACCACCACACGTGGCTAATTTTTCAATTTTTTGTAGAGATGGGGTCTTGCTATATTGCCCAGGCTGGCCTTGAACTCCTGGCCTCAAGCGATCCTCCCAAAGTTCTGGAATTACAAGCGTGACCCACTTTGAAAGACTGTCAGAGGCAGCAGCGTGGGTTGGTGGACAGAGCCTGGACTTTGGGCTCATATAGACCTTGGATCAAACTCCAGATCTGCCACCTCCCAGCCTCAATCTTTTCATTTATAGAACAGGGACGATAAAGCTGACACTGAAGAGGTGCCAAGAGGCTCAATGAGGACAGAGATAAAAAACACCAGCCCTAGGCCTGGCATACAGTGGGTGCTCAAAATCAGATACATGTGACAGCATCTGGTGGTGTCTGCACACAGTAGGTGCTTAAAAACTATTTTTGGAGGGGTGAATTTGCCTAAAGCAAAATACCATTAACAAGGTACATCTGGTAAGGAGCTTTCTGCCTCCCAGACGGGGAGATCATTATTGTGCCGGCAAATATTTTGCCTGGAGAGAAAAACAGCCTCCCCAGTGGGAAGTTTCCAGTGAGCTTGGTCCCCTCTTTCCTCAACAGACAGACCCTGTTTGCCTGTTGGCTCCTTTCTGCCCAGCAGAAGCCTCCCTGACTCCACGACCTTCAGGTTTTACACTTCCCCCACCCTTTTAAATGCTACAGGTTCTAACCAAAATCCACAACCTGAGAACTCGCCCTCCCACTCAACAAGCTCACCTTCAATATCCAGTCTTTCCCCCTTCCTCTGAAACCCCAAAGGTTAAGAAAACAGCCACAAGGCTTTGAGCATCCTGTGATGCTTACCAGGCAGACACAGACGGTGCAGTTCTCGTCGGGAGGTGAAAACACGTCCCCTTCAGCTCGAACGACGCCACTGTGGAAACAGCCTTTGAAAGACAAACAGGAGGTGGTGGCATCAGACCTCTTCAAAGAAGAGGAAACTTGAGGTGTCACTGCTTTTCCAGGCGTAATGTAACTGGAACCTTTCCTCATTGCCCTGGGTGCCCCGGGGCGGCAGATTCAGGTACCCTGAGTGTGCGGTCCCAAGACCCCCGGGGAACTACCCAGGAGACATAGGATCAGCCCCTGATGGCCCCAAGAGGGTCTATTCATGTCTGGTAAGCCCACAACTATCTACAGAGCACAGCATTTTATTCCCAGAAGGCAGGAAAAGCGGCCTGGGTTCAAAACCTGGTCTGCCAGCTCAGTTTACCTGAGTGGCCGTGGACATGCCATTAACATCTCTGGGACACAGTTGTCTTCACTGCAAAATGGGAATACCACCGTTTACCCTGCAGGAGGCGTGAAGGATCTGAAACCTCAGATATAAAGTACCCAGTACTTTACATTCAGGGCTCAGTGCATAGTAGGGACATAGTAAAAGGTCACAATTATCATTAAGAAAATCACTAAGTGCATTTCCATTTTAACCCTTTTTTTTCCTCCATGCATACTCAAGTCCATCCATTTTAATCCTTGGGAAGACTTTTTAACTGCTGCTCAATGTCCAGCAACAGTGCATCCTATCACTGAGAGCATCGGAGGAATGAGGATTCTCAGGCCTCTCCCCAGACCTACTGGATGGGAATTTGTATTTCAATAGGAGCCCAGCGATTCTTGTGCAGGGCAAGTTTCCAGGAGGTCTGTGAAGGACCTGATAAGAATTTGGGTCCTATCCTCACCGCCATGAGAAGCAAATGAAAAGTTGTAGGCAGATGGGAAGGAGTCAAAAGAGGGGGTTGGGACAGAATTTAGAAATGACGACTCCTCCAGCTGTAGGAGGGGAATTGGGGCAGGGGAAGGGGACTGCAGAGTGGATTTGGAGAGGCTCATTGAATGAATGAATGAACGAACGAATGAATGAGGCTCAAAAAAGATGCCCAGAAGATGAAAAGCTTCCCTTGAGGGATATTACAGCATAGACAGGTGGTTCTCAAAGTGTGGCCCCTAGACCAGCTGCATCAGCATCCCCTCGGAACCTGTCCCAAATGCATTCTCAGGCCCCATCCCGGGCCCCATCCCAGATCTGCTGAGTCAGGAGCCCTGGGGGCGGTGCCCAGGAGCTGCGGTTTCATAAGCCCTCCCCGTGATTCTAATGCACACTAAAGGTGGAGCACAGCCTTCCGGCTGCAGGAGGGCTGGGGGAAGGGAAGAGGCAGGACTGTGTTGTTCCCTGGCACCCGCTCTCACCTGTGCAGGAGGGGCAGCACCCTCCGTCTTTGGAGGGAATCGGGTGGGAACAAGCAGCTTCACACCTCACCTTTTCACAGGTCACCTCCCCGTCCTAGAAGCACAAGCAGGAGTTACAGCCACCACAAGGCCCCAGACGCCAGACCAGGGCAACCTCAAGGCCCCTGGCACCCACCTCGCACCAGCACTGGGAACACCCAGGCTCCATCCAGTGGCTCCCTGATTCGTATATGGCTCCCAGGTGCCAGCAGGGAGAGGGCCATGTTGCCAGTCGTGGAGCCTCGGGGCCCCTGGGTAAGGAAGGGGTCCCCACCACCTCCCCCTGGAGGAGTGAGGGAGGCCTGAGGGCCCCCATCAGGGAGGCAGTAGGCAGTGGGGTGGCCATCGGAGTGGAGAGCAGCCTCGTAGGGGCGGAAGGGTAGGATGTGGGTAGTGGTGGGGTGGGAGATGGCAGGCGGGTGGTCCTGACTCCAGCTGGGGGCCCTGGAGCCCCAGAAGGAGGGCTGTGTCCTGGGGACAGAGCAGGCCGGCCCGCCTCTGGAAGCAGCAGGAGCATCTTGGGGGGCTGCTGCCGGGGCTGCAGGATGGCGGACGGGGCCAGCACGGCTTTCGGGAACGCTGCAACGGAAGCACAGGATCTCTTAAGGGGGGCAGCAGGGGCAGGAAGAGGGTTCCAGGGGGACCTGGACTTGGCACCACCACCAAAAGTCACCGAACTGGGCCAGTTTCTTCATCAGTATAATGGGTCTAACCGCTGGGGTGACAATCCCAGGAGAATATGGATGGAAAAGCACGAGGGGGAGGAGGACGTTACACTTGGTGATGCCGGAGGTCTGGCTGCGGCAGATGCTGCACGGTCAGATTCTCCGGCCTCCCCTTCCTCACCGGCCACGAGGGAGCTGCAAGTGTTCCAGGCGGACCTCTAGCCCCTCAGGGACCCTTCCTGGGTGACCTGCCCCCACTCCTACATCCTGGCAGGTCGGAGTGTGTCCCCTGCACCCACCCCACTGTGGCTTTCCTGGAGGAGTCGCTGAGGCTTGGGATGGAGGAGCAGCCCGGGGCCGCTGCAGCGGCGCAGCAGACAGGCCCTGCCCGCGACACCCACACTTAGGGCAAGGAAAGGGCATTTTTCCCGAAGATGGACACCCACCGCCCAAAGGTCTGAAAGACCAAGAGAGAAAATCAGAAAAGCTGAGAGGAGAGAGAACGCGGCAAGTGAGAGATTCAAGACCCCAGTGAGACAGGGGAGACAGCGGGCGCAGGGCCAGGAGAGGAAACGGACAGGCGAGCTCAATGGTCACCAGGGGAGATTTATAGGATGTGAAAATCGCCGTGCGCTAGAAGGAACGAGGTCGCTTTCTCGGCACTGAGGAGGAGAAACCCCACCGCACCCTGAGAGGTGAAAAGTGGAGGATTCTGGCAAGGCCCCCCCATTACATGCGCGACATTATGCATGTGTTTAGGGGCACCGTTAATGCCCACGGAGCGGTCAGACGCCGCACTGTCAGAAGGGTGGTCCCTAGGAGCCCCGTCACTCGGACTCCTAGGGACTCCTCTGTCACACGTTCCTCTATCGCTGTCGGTTTCTTTCCTTTTACCATTTGGGGGAGAACAGAAGGGCTGGAGAAACAGTGGGGAAAAAGGGAAGAAGAGCTGATGCAGAAGTGGAAAGACAAAGCGAGGAAGAAGTGGGATGTCGAAAATAAACAAGATGGGCCCGGCACGGTGGCTCAGGCCTGCAATCCTAGTACTGCGGGAGGCCGAGGTGGGAGGATGGCTTGAGCTCGAGTTTGAGGTTGCTGTGAGCTATGATGATGCCACTGCACTCTAGAAAGGGAAACAGAGTGAAACTCTTGTCTCAAGGGAAAACTGAAGATGAACTGCAAACAAGGTGGGACAGGAAAAGGGCGGCCAGGAGGGCGGGGCCTGGTGCTGGGGCGGGGCCTTTCACCTGGGGTGGGGCGGGGCTCCGGACGGGCGGGGCCTTGTGCTGGGGGCGGGGCCAGCCTCCAGGAGGGCTAGGCCGGTGCTCGCCTTCACAGGACACTCACCTTCACAGGACACGCGGTCAGCTCGGAGCCTGAAGCCAGGTCTGCATGTGCACAGGAAGCTGCCCACGGTGTTATGGCAGGAATGGTGACAGACTCGCCTCTCCAGTGGCCTCCGACACTCGTTTACATCTGCAGGAGAGCGTTGCTGCAGACAGCTGTCCTGTCCAGGCTAGGGAGCCCTTCTTCCTCCCATTCCTTAGCCCAAAAGACTGGGGGAGTCACCCTGCCAGGTTCTTATGGGGTCCATCCCTGCCCCTGGGTGAGGGGTGTGGCTCAGACGGCTGGAAGCAGGGGTGAAATCTAGTTCTAGTCTCCTTAGAAGGTTCATTCATACAGTAGGATTCAGTGGGTACATCAGTGACTCATCCCCGGCACTATGAGCAATGATTAAGTGCTACCTGGGAATCTCTTCACCAAACCTTCCACCCTCCCATTTTCTTTCTGAAAAAGTCTCAAAACTCCCTGAGCTGCTCAAGGTAAGCTTCAGGACAAATGCCTAACTCCACTAGAACAAGGTCTTTTTTCAGGCCCATGGGACCCCACCTTCAACCCATGAGCCAAGCTCAAGCCAAACATGCCAATCCCTTTCTGGAAATTTCTGCTAATGGGCTGAAAAAACAGGGGTCTCCTTCTAAACCAGAGGAACCAAGACATAACGTGCTTTATTTACCAAGGGGAGCAAAGGCAGCCAAGAAAATGGGTGAGCAGAGAGGAATCCTTGGGGTGTATCTAGGGGAGGAGCGGAAGAGAAACATAACAGGATGAAAGTGGCACGTGGCCAGGAAAAGTCCAAGACGGGATCTTCCGTGGGGAGCCAGGCCAACCCCAGAGACAGGCAGGCTCCAAGCAAAGGCTCAAGCCCCTTCAGGCTCCAGAGGACCAGGAGTTCCAGTTGTGGACCTTCCCGGGTCCCTGGGCTTGCCCTGTCCATCTTCCTGAGCGGCAGCCTACGTGGGCAGACCACAGGGTCCTCCAGGCCTTACCTATGCAGGAGTGCCGGTTGCCGTGGAGGTGGAAGCCACTTCGACAGGAGCACTTGTAGCTGCCGATGCTGTTTTTACATCTCTGCTGACAGGGGGTCCCTAGGCATTCATCAGTGTCTGGAAGGCAAAAGGCCAGGGCGGGGGTCCATTTCCCCACGGTGCTTTGGAAATATGTGGTCCCCTCTTCCTCTCTCATCACGATCTCCTACCCTACTCAGGATCGTAGGGGACCACCTTAACTCCCTCTCTTCCTCACCACCCACATCCAGTCTATCAACTCCTAAAAACGCCCTGGACCAGCTGGCTTCTTCCCACCCTCACTGCCACCCTCTAGCCGGGCCACTTTCATCCCTAGTCTGGAGAACAGCCAAGCCTCCTGCATGTCTCCCTGCCTCTACCTGTGTTGCTCGCTAGCCATCCTCCACACAAAGGGGACTTCTAATCAAGCCACCCCCTGTTTAAAGCCTCTCATGGCTCCCAAAGGCCACAGGCCTTATTCTAGGATAAAGCACCAATGCTGTACCACAGCTCACAAGGCCTTTGAACACAGCCCTGGGTTGCCTTCCCCACCTCCTTCTCTGCCCCTCACCTTCACTCTGGCCTAAATTCTTGCCATCTTCCAAACACATCACACTCTTTCAGGCCTCTCCCTTTGCCCACATTCTCCTGTCTGCCTGGTATGCCTTTTCCTCTTGTCTGGCTGAAAAACTCCTACTTATAGCTCAAAACTCAGCTTTGATAGCACCTCCTCTGTAAAATCTTCCCCACACTGTTTGAAATTGTAAAAAACTGGAAATAATCTTCATGTTCATCAATAAGAGAAGAGTTTGTAAACTATGGACTGCAGGGTCAGCAGTAAAAAGGAACAAGGCAGGTCTATTTATCCTGATGTGGAGAGATCTTCAAGACCAATTGTTGAGGGGGAAAAAAACAAGCAGAAGAATGACTGGGTTCAAATCTTAGCTCTACCATGATCTTGGTCAAGTCATTTAATTTCCTTAAGCCTCAGTGTTCCTACCAATAATATGGAGATAAAGAGTACCAACTTCATAGGGTAATTCTGACGATGAAATGAGAAAAATGTATGGAACGTGTTTAGCACGGTGCCTGGGACGCAAGAGTTCAGCAACAATCATATCTCTGTAAGTTCCTATGTACGTACACATCATGGGGAGAGGCAGTCAGAGCACACATCAGACTGATAACTGGGTACTATGGACTAAATAGTGTCCTCCCAAACTCATGTTGATGCCCTAACCCCAGTGTGATGGTATTTGGAGGTACAGCCTTTGGAAGATAATTAGGGTTACATTCGGTCATAAGGGTGGGGCCCTCATGATGGGATTAGAGCCCTTATAAGAGGAGACACCACTCTTCACTCTCTCTCTCCTTCTCTCCATCACATGAGGACACAGCAAGAAGACTGCCTTGGTCGGTACCTTGATCTTGGCTCCCCACCCTCTAGAACTGGGAGAATAGATGTCTGTTGTGAAAGACACACAGCCTGTGAATTTGATTATGGCAGCCCGAGCAGACACCAGGGCTATTCTCTAGGGAGAACAGGGTGGCAGGGGGAGAGAGGGCCAGGCTAGGTCTATGACTTTTAAAACTTTTTTTATGGCAGTGGCTCACACCTGTAATCCTAGCACATTGGGAGGCCGAGGTGGGCAGATCACTCAAGGTCAGGGGTTCGAAACCAGCCTGAGCAAGAGCGAGACCCCATCTCTACTAAAAATAGAAATTAATTGGCCAACTAAAAATATATAGAAAAAATTAGCCGGGCATGGTGGCACATGTCTGTAGTCCCAGCTACTTGGGAGGCTGAAGCCGGAGGATGGCTTGAGCCCAGGAGTTTGACATTGCTGTGAGCTAGGCTGACACCATGGCACTCTAGCCCAGGCGACAGAGTGAGACTCTTGTCTCAAAAAAAAAACAACTTTTTTTATAATTTGTGAAAATTTCAAACACACAGAAGATAACAGCACAGCATCAAGGAGGAGTTTTTATCTGATCTGCTACGTTTAAGTGAGAATGTTTCCTCACATAACTTGTACAAACGAAAATCATTTTAAAAGAACAAGTGATTATTATAAAAGATCTCTCCTCCTGCTCACCTAGGGGAAAAGTTTCCTTCTAGATTCCCACAGCACTTATCACTCGTGCCCACCATGCTTTTCCCCTCCTGGGGGGTGGGGGGGAGGGGGGGCAGGGATCCCACTCCCCAGGTGGCTCCAGAGCCTGGGCCAGCACAGGCAGGTGGAACCAATGAATGAGAGCGTGAATGACGCCAGCCCAGTGTGCCCCTCCCACAGCCCCTCTGGACGTGCTCACAGCCATTCACCCCCCTCATTCCCCCCCCCGCCTCCTCCCCCAGGCCAGTGGGCCCCACCCCTCCCAGGGGCCTGTCCTCCCTCCCCATCCCTCTAGGCTGCAATAGCAGCAGCAGGTTCTAACTGTCAGGCATGCAGTGCCAGGATTCAAACTCTGACTCCACCTCTTACTAAGAGACTGGCCTTGAGCAAGCCTCAGTCTTCTTATGCAAATGAAGATGATAGCAGCATCTCCCCCAGAAGATCCTGGGGACAGAGATGCATGGACAGCACACTGTGCTGGGCCCAGCAGGGCCTGGTGTTCAACGCAGCAGCACCATCACCAGAGCGGCCACCCCTTCCCTGCAGGCTCACCTTGGCAGCTGTGGCGATCGGCAGACAGCTGCATACCTGGCCCACACTCACACACGAACCCGCCTTCTGTGTTCACGCAGTGGCCCTCGCAAGAGGAGCTTAAACATTCATCAATGTCTGGGAAGAGAAACACCTTTGCACGACCCACCCTGAGCATTGCTCAGACTCAGGGAACAAACTGACCCCACGAGGACCTTGTGCCCACACTGAGCCTGCCCTCAGCAACCTGGAACCCCCACCTGAACCCCAGGAAGAACAAGCGGGCACCAGGAAAGCCATTGGCTAGGAGGGAACCCCAGGAAGGAAGAGGGACCAGCCCCCCCCTTGGACTCATGCAGACCAGCTGATGAGAGCAGAGAGCTGAGACGGGACTGTTTCCAGTGGCCCCACCTGCAGGGCAGCCCCACAGGCCCCTAAAAGGGCAGAGAGCAGCGGACAGCAGTGGAAGGCTGACCAAATTATCAACAGCCAACAGCATTATTCCCTTAAATGTTCACTGAGCACCAACTGTGTGCAGCAGACCTGGAGAGGGACCGTTGAGGACACAAATGTGACAAAGACACAGCTCTGACTCTCCAGATGTTTATGGTCTGATAACATAGGAGCCAAAACACACACCCAGGGGGACCAGTGCGGGCCAGTGATAGATGCCCCACCTAGGAAACACCGGCCACAGCAGGTGCCCTGGAGGCGTGATGGGCCAAGAGGACCAGGAACATTAGGAGGAGGGACCACCCAAGTGGAGAAAGGACTTGAGGGGCTTCCGGGCAGCAGCTGGGCTCTGTGGGGACTGCACTGAGGCCCAGGCTGGCTGAAGCATGGGTTACCATCTACAGAGGTGGCTTAAGATAAGGCCAGGCTGTGGAGCACAAAGGAGTCCGCTGGTGCTTCTACCCAGGGTGGGATGACCAGATGCAGGCAGTGCTTAGGCAGGTGAGCTTGGTAAGATGCTCTGGCTTCAGGGGTGTGGGCGCTGGGAGCTAGAACCCCCCAAGTCTTGCTGCATGGTGTCTCTTCCCCACCAAAGAGCCGGGGCAGCTCCTAAGGCCCTACAGGATCGGCCAGCCCGCTCTAGTCTGTACCCCCAGACCCAATGGACACCTCCACTCCCCTTCCCCCTACTCAACCTTGTCCCTGATATCTACTTGCTCTTCCCACTGGCAGGCCCTTCAAGACCATGCCCACCACCTCTAAGAAGCCCACCCTGATTAACCCCATCCCACTGGGATCCCTCATGGCTTCGGCCAGGGCCACCCTGTCCTGCACCCTGTGCTTTGACATTGTTCTCTGGTTTTTTCTTGATCCAGTTTGCCCCAACAATGAGAAGTGCATGCAGAAAGCACCCCATGATGAAAGACGAAAGGCATTCCAGGGCAGGATCATTGCTCAATTACTTCTCCTTTCTGGAGGAGATGGTGCAACAAGCAACGAGCTCCAAGGCTCCTTTAGGGAGACCCTCTGACCCAATATTCTCCTTCTGGGAAATAACCAGAGTAGCAGACGAGAAGCCTCTACTGCAGCATTATATATAGTAGTGAAACACTGCATACTGCCTAAATGAGGGGTAGCAGGCTACTATTGCAATTCCAGCAGCCAAGCACACAGCTGTTAAGAACTATATTGCAAGGAATATTTAGTGATACAATATAAAGCTAAATGGTAAAAATAACAAATAAAAACTATAGATAAGGTACAATCACAATTTTATAAAACATATATATATATATGCAGGGCTATCATACATATGTACAAATATACATAAACAAACACATACACACCCACGAAAAAGGGCAGAAAAAATAACTTCATTTTAGTAACGAATGTCTCCAGGTGGGGACTTCCAGAGGATGTTTATTTTCACCTTTCTCCTCTTATTCCAAATATTCTAAAATGAAATTATCTCTTGCTTTTCTTTTCAGGGGGAGAAACATTATTTTTACAAAGTTAAAACTCCAAAAAGGCTTTTGCTGCTCTGGCAAGATTGGCAAGAAACTAGTCACCGTGGCTGCCTCTGGGGAAGGTAACAGACTTTGCCAGTAGGAACTTATTTTAATCACAAATAATACTTTTACAAAATAATTAGTGGGTTTAGCTTTCCTGTCTTTCAAATGCGGCTTTCCCAAGGAGCCTTCCCTTGCCAATGCCCCACTCCCAACTCCAGCTTCGTGCCTCTCTGCAGGTGTCCGCACCTTGCACATCCCAGTTAAGGTCCCCATGTGGGGCTGCCCCGGTTCCTTGACTTCCTTCCCCATATTCAGAAGCTCCATAACAAACAACAGGGACCAATGGTGGCTCCAGTAACCCCAGGCCCTAGCTCCGTTCCCGCCCATAGAGCTGCTCAAAAAATATTTGGGAAGTCCAGGAAGTGACACATTTCTTTTGCTTGCACGCCTCCCTGCCCACTCTCAAATGTCAGAGCTTGTCCTGGCTCAGCCTGGCTCTTGCAACTCTCTGGAGACCATCCTGGCAGGACAAGGAAGAGACATAACTCCCGCCCTCCCGCCCCCCCCCCACGGCTCCCAGGCCTCTCACCTGTACACCTGATGCCAACAGCTGTCTCTGTCATCGAGAAGCCCACGGGGCACACCCGGGCCACCTCCTGACAGCCGCCATGGTTACACGTAAGGTCACAGCCGTACTCCCCACAGGGTCCATGGGCCTCTATAACAGGCATTGCCCAGTGAGCGCGCACCATGCCACAGGGCAGCCCCAGCCACCCCCACCTCGCCAGGCTCATTGCTGTCGGGAGGGTGGCCCTGGAGGCAAACAGGCCTGAGCTTAAATCCAGCTCTGCCACTTACTAGCTGTGCGACCCTGGGCAAGACAATAACTGTCTCGGTTTCCTCCTCTATAAGATGGGAATAAAATGTCTACCTAATAGGGTTGTTTGTCGACGATATTCTAGAATGCATCTCAAGTGCCTAATGCCCCGCACATAACCTCAATGTTAGTTCAGCCCTTCCACCAGCCACTGCCCATCCCCAGTTACCTGGGCAGGTGGCCCCTTGTTCTCCATCCTGGCAGGAGCAGACATTGGGAGCGATGCAGATACCGCTCCCACATCCAAAGGAGCAGAGGGCTAAGAAGAGAAACGCAGGTGAGGGACTAGGCACTGGGGCCCCCAATCTGCCCCTCAGACCAGGGCTGAGTGCTGGCAATACACACTGCTGGAGGAGAAGTCTCGGGGCACAGGGACAAGCACTTACGCAGGGTGCAGTGCCCACTGCCCATGGAGGGCGCCCAGCCAGGGCAGCAGCCACTCCCGAACCCAGAGAGGCAGACGTGGGGGCCCAGCCGGCGCCTGCAAGAGAGAAGAGAGCACTTTCCATGTTCTGTGTCAGGGGAGGGACTGGCCAACAGGAAAGCTTCCCAGCCAGTCTGTAAGTCAACCACCAAACAGTTCTCGAGAACCCCCTGTAGGGGCAACGGGAAGTTTCCAAAGAAAAATGACCCAGATAGTCTCTCCTGGAGGGAGGACAAAGACACAAGTGTGAGAGAGCAGATACCTGCCACATGGATAAAGCAAAGAGTGGCCAGGAAGAGGGGACTAAACGCTGAGGAAAGGCTCTGGGATGAATGAAGAGCCAGGGATGGCTGCCTCAGGACCTTTGCACTTGCCGTTCCCTCTATCAGGAAGGTTCTTCCTCAGACACACATGCAGCTCACTCTTTCCCTTCCCCCAATCTCTGCCCATGGCACCCTCTCAGATAGGCCTTTCTTGACTGCCCTTCCCTTGCTTCATTTTTCTCCTTAACACTTCTTTGGACATTATTCAATAATTTGTTGATTTGTTCATTGTCTGTCTTCCCTACAGCTCCCTGAGGACAAGGGCTTCTTATCTGTTCACCCCAGCACCTGGAGCACTGCTTGGTACACCATAAGTGCTCAATAAATGGCTGTTGAGAAAACAGCTGAGAAGGGAGTTCAGAGGGCCCCCACAGGCACTGGCACAGGTGACAGCTCTGGGGTGAGCATGGAAGCACCAGCGAGCTGCCCAGAACTGGAGAGGGCAAGAGAGTCTGCTCAACCAGGAACATGGGGAATCCGGAGTCCAGAAAGGGCAGAAAGCCAGGCACACCCAACAATGTGCCGGACGCTGGGCAGGGCATCGCCACATAGCCATGAACACGCTACCATCCCCACCTCTGAGGGACACTGGGCAGACCAGGGACCAGGTGATAAGCATGACGAGAGCCACATCGGGATGGGCTATGGGGCCCCGGGTTGGGGGGCCATTCCTGGGAGGGCAGCACCTAGGCTGAGGCAGGACAAGAAACTAGGAGCAGCTGGACAGAGGGTAACGAAGTCTAGTCTGGTCTGAATTGGGAACCCCAGTGCAGCAGAATAGGGACAAGAAAATCCTCCCAACAGTGCTCTACCCCTGTTCAGAGGCTGATGGGAATGCCACTCTGCCAGTCTGGCACTTTACAGAGCTGTGCCCAGCACTGCACCAGGCACTGGGGACGAGAGGCAAGATAGATTTATCCTGTTCCTGGGGAGAATAACCCATGTCAAATATGACAAGTATTCTGCAAAGGGAAGCTCAGGGCACCATGGCAGTTTAGAAAAGTCTATGGATATCTGTTCCTGGGGCCTCAAGGAGCCTTTTTCCCTCTCTGAAGTCATCACAGAAGAAGAGGGGGCACTCCTGCTGGGGAAGCTGGCAGTGAAGTCTCATCCCACCCCCCACTTGCTGGAGCGATTATGGCAGCAGCCTGGGAGGAAGGACCCGGCAGCTCCGGATCCTCAGGCAGGCCTAATGAGCTGAACCTTGGGGGGCTCCAAAAGGGACAGACAGTGCCACCAAAGCGGCCGATGGAAGGATGCCTGGGAAGCTGGTGCAGTCGAACCCTCAGGTGGGCAGGAGCCAAGCACCGGCCAGAGCGCCCCAAGGAGCCTCCTAGGCCCGGTGGTCAACGGGAGACAGGTGGCAGGAGGCTATGAAAGGCCGCGGAGCCGGCCGGATCCGAGCAGGAACTGGCGCTGGCTGCGGAACACACGTGCGAGCAGCGAGACTGGCTGGGCCGCCCCCGCTGCGCGCCCCCAGGAGAACGTGGCCACGGGCCAGGCCGCCCGCTGACACGGTGTTCCTTCGCTCGGAGCATCACGCACACACGCGCACCGCCCCGCGGCTGCCGGGCCTCGGCCCGGGAACAAACACGTGGGGAGGGCGGCATCCATCGTTAAAGACAGCAAGACGGCACACCCCCACTCCCCCACCCACGCGCACGCACGGACAGAAACCGAAACATAACCCAGAGAGACCCAGGCGGTTCCAAGGTCCACGATGTGCGTAAAGCCAGGACACAGGGAAAGCCCCCAGCCCCAGAGCGGCCAGTGCAGCGGGGGAGGCCAGGCGCTGCACGTTTGGGAGCGAAAGCCAGCCAGTCCCAATACCAGTAGCACGTCCCGGTCTCCCCTCGCCAGGGGTCCGCGCTCCAGGGCATTCGCGGGGTCACCCAGTGCCTGGATCTCCATCCCTCCAGGTCCCAGCCAGGACAGTCCCAGTCAGGAGCGCACGACGGGCACCCGCCCAGAGGCACAAGCTGCTGTCTCTTTGTCCGGACCCCCGGGCTGCGCCCGTGCGGACAGCGCCCCAGAGCGAACCCCGACCCGCGGCTGCCGGCGGCTCCGGGGCGCCCTCGGCGCCTCCGAGCTCCTTGCCGGTAGCACCCTTCGGTGGCGCCGGAAAGGGGCGCGGGGCGCTTACCTCTCCGCCGCAAAGAGCCCGGGTGGCTTCCTCCCCGTGTAGCTTCGGGCCGGGGCCCCGGGCAGCAGGAGCGCGACGCAGGCGGCCCGGAGGAGCAGTCCGGCCCACATGACCGGCGGTGGCGGGTCCCCGGGGCTGGGCTCGGCTCCGGCGCCGCGCGGGGGAGGGGGCTGCCGGCCCTCGCCCCTCCTCCTGGCGCCGCGGGGAGCGAACCAGCGATCCCCGAGCTGGCACGCGGAGCTGAGCTGGGGGCTGGGGACGCCGAGAGGAGGGGCCGGGACCGCGAGGGGACGCGGCAGCCGGCTGGGGGTGGTCTCCAGCACCTTGGAGCGAAACACACAAAAGGTAGCGCCACCCGCCCGCCAGTGCCTCTCCGGGAGGCGCGGAGCCCGGGGCGGGGGCAAAGATCAGGGACCCCTGGGGGCGGGGTTTCGCCCTCGGCCCACACCCCCTGCCCGGGTTTGGGAGTCGGCTTCCTGCGAAGAGCTGAGGGCGTCAGACTGAGGCCCTGAGAGGAAAGAGACTTCGGGAACAAGCTAAAGCCAAAGGCTGCGCTACCAGGGTACTGACCGCCTCGGTGGAACCCGAGACGCCTGTGTTGTCGGAAGGTGAGAATCGTGGAAATCTGAATCCAGGACGCTGGATCGCTGCGCCGCTGGGCAGTTCTAGGCCTGCCCCCGCCTGCAGGTCTGCACCCTAATCCCTGAGTGCGTGGATTGGTGGGTCCAACCGCTCCCTGGCTACGGGACAGCAGCCGTTCTTGTAGCCACAGGCTCCCCTGGCCTCCCCAGCTACTGGAGCGGCAGAAGCAGAAATGGAAGGCACCCCTTTTGCCCCTTCTGCCGGTGCCCCAGGCCAGGGTCAGAGATGGGTGGGCTGCAGAGGGATTGAGGCTGCACAGTGGTGAGCCAGTGGTGGATGGAACTCAGTATCATCCAGCTGGGAGAAAGCTGGGAAGATGAGGGACTTCTGCCTTCTGCTCCATGTAGGAACCTTCCCTTAGCCACCCAGACCTAATTAGTTCAAGATTTTGCTTAAACACTTCCAGGGATAAGAAACTCACTACATCAGAAAGCAGTCCAATCGTTTTGAAGAACTACATTTGTTAGAACTAGTCCTTACTTCCCAGCTAAACAATCCCAATTCCTTAGGTCCTGCCTCTGCCATTGCCCTCCCGCTGACTACCTCAGCCTGCTGCTGAGGTCCTTCACGTTGGTGGCCACAAATGGACATGGTGTACCAACAGTGGCTTGGACTGTCCCCTCCTCCCTACAGACACCGTACTTTTACTAATGCAGCCTAACAAGACCATGATAATGGTTAGTTCATGACACTGAGTTTGCATTGAAGGAAAACCTCAGATGTTTTATTGTTACTAAACATAAGCTGCCAAGCCAATCCCCCTCCCTGAACCTGTGTGGCTGAGTTTTAGCAGACATTCACATTTAGGCCTGCCTCTCACCTTGTTAGTTTTGACCCATCTTCTAATTTAGTCAACAAATTCTCAGCAAGCAGGTTGCTAACATACTCTGCATTGTAAGATGAATGCAACTTCTGCTTTTATGTCCATTCTGAGTCCTAAGGACTCCGAGAATTCTCCAGCATCTTTCCTTCTTGCCTCAAACATCCAAAGGCTACACTTTCCCCCTCCCCTGCCACTAGACCACCACTCAGTGTCAAATAGGTGTTCCTTCTTCCTGGCCCTAGGAGCTAGCTACCCACACATTTTCAACATGTTTGTTCGGGACAAAAGTGAACTTTTTACATGGCTGTCATCTCTCATGCCAACTTCTTTCTGCCACACTCCAGCACACCTCGGCTGTCTCCACTCTTAACTATTAATACTGCTTTTGGAGCTCCAGTCCCTCCACTTCACCCTGTAAAACTCATTCTCTGGCAAGGTTTGCTCCATATTGGTAAATGGGCAGCTGGAATAGAAAACGCCACTTTGTGCTTAAACACCTAACCCTAAGGGGGCCTTCAGGATACTTACTACATAGTAAATTCCTGTTGGTGAATCTCTTAAACAACTGCCACGGCATTTCTTTCACTTCCCCATGAAGTTCGTGACCTTATGGCATTCACCTTGCTCCTTCTACCAAGTTTGCTCCTTTAGTTTGTTTGTTGCTGCTTTTTCTTGTCTTTTTGTTTGACCCCAAGGCTTCTCAGTTTGGACTCTGACTCTAACTTAATATTGTTCATCTTCAAGGACTAGTTTGGGCATATTGCTTAATTGAAGTTCCTCAGTGTTTCTTTCCCACTTCTGTGGCTCGTGGCTTCTCAGTAACAAAAGGGACCCTCCACTAAGGGTGGAGGATCCAAGTTGTTGTTGGCTGCAGAATGATGGCCTCCGGCCTGTGACCCTTCCAAGTGGTCATGTGATGAGTCAGTGTTTCTATTATTCTCCCAAAGGTCCCTTCGTGCAGAGGCCTGGAGTGATGCTAGCTCATCAGCGCCTACATGGAATGGAGCGGTTCCAGCTGGCTAGCGCCATGCTCCAAGACAACCTTTCACCCCTAGAGAGGTGATTATTGGTTTGTAAGAAGGGGATGTGGATATGGCAGCAGGATGTCAGTTTCCAAAGGGTTGCTGGAATTCAATCCCGAGTGAATATACCCAAGATTACAGGAAAACAAAAAAAGCAAAACATTGCAAGGACTCTACAAGCTTCCAAATTCAAGACTGAAGCCACTGATAACAACCTTCTACTCAAAGTAGCAGGTCTCAGTGGCTGCAGGTCAGACTGCGAAGAGTGCACCAGAATAATCATCCCATTTTGCCTTTCTGATCATGGCAACTTATAGTCAATGCTCCCATCTAGGATTAAATTTTAGAAGTAATCACAATCTGGAGACTGTTGCTTGCTTGCTTCATTAAAGCTGGTCTCTGGCATGGGGGCAGGCCTTTTTCAAATTCAAACCATGACTTTAAGAATTCAAATCACAGTGTTGAGTTTCAAGTTCAAACTGTGGTTTTTGAGCTGCTGATTGTATTTTCTCTTTAGACCCTTATCCCCCACCCTCAGAAATCCCAGGAGAATAAGGGGAAAAGAAGAGTAATAAAACACAAAAGAATTTCTCCAGGGAAGGAAACTTACTCCAGAAGACCCCTGAAGCAAGGATGCTTCCTTGCTCTATTCCTTTCAAGCTAAAATCTCTCAAAACCACTGTTTGAACTTGAAACCATGATTTTCCTGACACTGTTTCAAAGGCTAGTTTTAAAGGAGCCAACCAATATGCCTAGGATCAACCCTACTCCACTGTTGGGACAGAGCAACCTTTATTCCCACTGGATCACTGGTAGAAATACAGGCTCAGACACTCTGACCCACTGAGCTGAAAGAAAACAGGCTTTGTTTGCTGAACAGAAGGGTGAACCCCAAATGTGCCCTACTCCTGTATTTTCAAACTAAAAGCACCAAAGCTTCACTTGATTAGACCAGAGGAAATAAAATGAGAATCGAAAGGGCATGTGGCAACAGGAAGCTGGGAGGTGCATGAGGAGCCACTTGGTGGCCTGGGGGCTAATTGACTGGACATTGCACACAGAGCTACCTGCAAATGAGGTCAGGAAAAGCAGCCCAGGCAACCCCCAGGCACGGCAGGTTACCAGCAGATGCAACTGAGAATCAGACAGTGTTCCTGAGTCAAGGGAAACAGAAAGACTGAATTTCCAAAATCTGACACCCATCATCCTTGAGATCTCACCAAAAACAATCACATGACAAAGGAGAGGTACAGATGTCACTTCACTACTTGAGAGAGTTGTTCTAATAGCAAGGACAAGTGACTGCAGACACTGCCCCTCAGTTTGCAATACATTGAGAATAGCATACCTGGGACACTGGATAGCTGGGCAGGGAGAAGAAAAGGCAAAACAAATGTACTTTTCTTATTAGATTCTACTTTATTTGGTAAAACTCAAGAACTAACCACCAATTCACATCCCCCCACCTCCTTCTCTCTGAAGAAGGCAGTTTGCAGAGACAAAGAGCTGTGGCTTGGGGATCACCCACCATCTCCAGGTTTTATACTCAGGCAGCCCACGGCCTGGTAACCCAATGCTCTCAGAGGCAACAGAAGAAAAGTAAAAGGAAGGTTTCACTTCAAGACAGCGAAGCCCTCCCAACCTTCTTCTCTACTAAAAGCAACCTCCCCACACCCCCAACCTAAATAAAAAGATAGTAGAGGACAATGCATGAGTGTGAGATACACACGCGCGCGCATACACACACACACACATAACTTCCTTTCAGCCAAGAGCCGCAAAATCCCTCCCTGGAAGGAGGACAACTGGCAACACCAGTCAAGGCTTGGTGGTCCAAGGTGACGGCTGGAATCATGTGAGACTGGTAAAAATCCAGGGAGAAAATGGTTCACCTTTAGCCCATTCCCAGGTCTCTAGTGAACTGGTTTTAGTTCTAAGAAAGCCCCATTTCCACACAGGTAAACTGTGGCTTTGGGGCAGCTGGCTTAGGGAAAGGCCCCCCATGGCCGAGAAGACAATGGTAGGAGAGGAGTGGGAGGGCAGCAGGGTGAAGCCTTTGGGGAGGGTCAGAAAAAGGTACCCTTGCCCTTGGCTAATGGATCCGAGTCAGCTCCTCCACAACCTTGATGAGGTCATCTGCGGTGGCCTCTCGCTTCATACCGCTGCCATCGTCATACTGCAACAAAGGGGCAGGGCGGTGAGGGCCAGGAGGGTACTCTCCCTCAGCTGGGGAAGGGAATGCCCACAGCAATGGAGGGACATGGCTCCCCCACTTCACGGCAGGAAGAAAGGACTCACCAGAAACCCACACCTCCCCCTTGGTGGCACAGGTCTCCTGAGGCAAAGCTGGCTCATAGGCCACCCCCCCCCACCTTCAAGGATGTTCCCCAGAGGCACCATCTCCAGTGAGCAATATCCCAAACTCCAGAATTGTGGAAATCCTTCCTCCCTATAGGATCCTGACCCTGCCTTACACCTTTTGGGTCCTTCCAGAGATCCCAAATGTGCCCATGGTGATAAGGACAGAGGTTAACAGGAGTAGAGTTCCTGGAGGGTACCCATGAGCTTGTCCATATACATCTCCTTTCCCTCAGATACCACCTTCCCACCTGGTAAGGATCATAAAGGGCCATAGAGGGCCAATGGCACCTTAGAACTGAGCAGGAGAGGTACCCAGAGCTTTCAGCTCCTAGCATGCTGCAACCTGCGATGACTTAATTGGCCCAGGGCTCAACACCACATGGCTCACCTGTAGGTTTGCCACGACCTCCTGCATCTTGGGGCGGCTGATATCCAGGAAACTCTCAATCAAGTCGCCATCGATGAAGCCTGTGGCCGGTTCTGTCTTCCGCTCGGTGTGAAAGGATCTCCAGGTAGACAGGCAAGTTAAGGAATGTGTGCTTACTGGGAAACAACCTTTCTCAGTCTTCTCCACCTCTGAACAAGACCCAAGTCTAAAGTATTCAGGGTTAGAATAGGAAATGACAGTTTCAACTAAAAATCACATCGCTTTTTGGACTTTTTTGTAATTATAAGAAATATAAAATTAGTATATTGAGAATTAGTTCTCAATTGGGGTAATCTTCAAAATATTATTTTTAAAACTCCAGATTCTATTAGTGTGAAGCCTGGGCATGTCTGGATATTTTTAAGAAGTACTCTAGATGAAGCTGCTGCACAAGAACCATTCTTCTGAGTCTAGCCTCAAAGCCTCATGGACGAATAAACTGAGGCTTTGTGAGCCAAGGGGGCTGCCAAAGGTCCTGCCAGTTAGCAAAGAAACAAGATATCAGCCCATCAGCCTCCCTGGCTAGAGCTGGGCCAGACTCCCAGGGAGTCCCTGCCTGGGAGGACTCTTTGTATCTTCTGCAACAAACAAACTTCCAGTAGCACTTGGGGTCTGGGTGTCCCAGTGCGGCTGATTCTTAAGCTTCCAGCATTTTCTTCTTCCCTTTTCCCTTGTTCCTCTGCTAGTGTCTCTAGCCTCAGACACTGCTGCCCCCAACATAGGAGAAAAGATGTTCTCCTATGTCATGATCTAAACTTACGTTTGAATTCTGGTGACAGGTACACTAACAGCCCTGACTTCAGGCCAGGCGTGGTGGCTCACACCTGTAATCCTGGCACTTTGGGAGGCTGAGGCAGGAGGATCACTCAAGTTCAGGAGTTCGAGACCAGCCTGAGCAAAAGCAAGACCCTGTCTCTACTAAAAATAAAAAGAAATTATTTGGACAACTAAAAATATATATATATAAAATTAGCCGGGCATGGTGGCACATGCCTGTAGTCCCAGCCAGCTACACAGGAGGCTGAGGCAGAAGGATTGCTTAAGCCCAGGAATTTGAGGTTGCTGTGAGCTAGGCTGACGCCATGGCACTCTAGCCCAGGCAACAGAGTGAGACTCTGTTTCAAGAAAACAAAAAACAAAGCCCTGACTTCAGCATTATAGAATTCATCCACGTAACAAAAAACATTTGTATTGAATGTTTGAAATGTATTGAAATAAAAAATATAAATGAATAATCAAACAAATTTATGTTGGAAATGCAACACCAAGAAGGCCAGAAGCAGACACATTTCAGGGACATAAATGTACATTTCCAAGATGGACCAGTTGAAGCTGGGTGGTGAGTACGTGGGAATTTATTATGCCATTCTCTCTCTACTATGCTGCATGTTTGAAATTTTCCACATAAAAAAGTTAGAAAGAAATTTAAAAAAAAACCTGATCCATACAAGACCCTAGTGAAGACATTTTGAATAGCAGTTTCCCGAAGCAATTTAGGGTAATGTGGCTCTCTGCACGTGGCAGGATGTGCTTCCCAGCAACGGCACGGCTCTGGGAAGGATATAAGGAGTGTTCGATCTTGCCCACACTTTTGATGACTTTGTTCAGTCGATTCTGCATGTCCAACAGGAGGTTGTACCAGCTCTCTGACAGCGAAGTCACCAGGCCTGAAGAAGCAAAGGAGGCAGTAAGCTGCAGAGCTCCGGAGTCCACAGCCCGGTAAGCACCACCAGGGGGGACAAGCTTGCTGCAGCCTCGGCGAGTCACCTCCCACTAGCCTCCCACGTCTCGTCCAACTCTTCTCCCTAGTTCCTCAGAATGGCAATCTCAGGAAGGAGGCCTGTCAGGCTGTGCCCGCCGGGGGGCGGTTAACCTTACCAATCATGCCGTTGACTGTGCCGAACAGCACTGAGCCTTGGGTGGGGGTGGACGTCTCGCCCAGATTCTGCATGACCAGAGAGCCGTGGCAAAAGACGTTGACAAACTCGCCCAGGTGGAAGAGACCAACCTCCTGAAGGTGTTGTCGCTCCTCGTCAGTGGTGGCAGCGCTGAAAGGCAGGGAGAAAGTCACTCCCTGATCCTCCTGGTCTCCATGAGGCCCTGACACACAACCACATGCAGTGGATACCACATGCTGAGCTTCCCTGGGGAGCCCACACACCCCAGAGCAGGGGAGCCAGTCTGAGGAGGCGGATTTGTGTGACCTTTTCTTCTCCCGTGAAGAAAATGCTACCTCTGTAAAGAGGAGCACCTGAACCTGATGCGGATCCCCACGTTCTCAACACCACAGACCCGGGAGCTCCAGCCCCTCCCCACTGTCCCCAGAGCTGCTCACTCACCTATCCTTCTGACACACAAACAAGTTAAAGGCATTTTCAGCCCCCAGGAAATTGTCGTCATCCAAGATTTCCACAGCACTCATCCAGTTGGGATTAAAGTCTCGAGCAATCTTAAAATAGATAAAGTGCAACAAGAAAATACAATCAGGCCGGGAGCGGTGGCTCACGCCTGTAATCCTAGCACTCTGGGAGGCCGAGGCGGGTGGATTGCTCAAGGTCAGGAGTTCGAAACCAGCCTGAGCAAGAGCGAGACCCCATCTCTACTACTAATAGAAAGAAATTAATTGGCCAACAAAATATATATAGAAAAAATTAGCCGGGCATGGTGGCGCATGCCTGTAGTCCCAGC